>CABHPQ010171531.1:0-12468 GCA_902168405.1 Peromyscus aztecus | reverse complement strand
TCTTTCTTTCTCTCTTTCTTCCTTTGTGGAATGCCTGCAGTATTTTTGAAAGTGATTGAATTTAATACACAGTCCTTTAATTAAGTTTGCTTGGCTAGGCCGATTTTTGTCCCAAAGATCATGGGATCATCCAAGCAATAATTTATATGCTCACAGAAAAAAAATATAATTTAAATGATTAAAATACTGAACATTTCTTTGGTGGTTTTAATAATTACAGGGCATGTACTACTGACATTATTTAAATTGGTATGTATCTCTAGGGAAGAAGCAAGTTCCTAAACCTAATCTTCATGGGAAACTATAGGCCCTTGGCATAACAACTTCCACTTGCAGATTTTGATATCTGCTGTTATGTCATGTCATGTATGAGCCACAGCACACATGTCCACTCACCCCAGACAGGGAACTCAAGACAGACCAAAGTAATGAGTCTACTAGAGTCCAGTTTGGTGAACCAGTGAATTTATTGGGGTTACTTACAGGAGTATTGGTGAGGGTTACTTACAGGAATAAGGGTGGCTCAAAGGGAGTTACATCACCAAATGTATAACCAGCATGGGTGACAGCTTATGAAAGCCATACCCTTGGATGTCTCTTCACAAGTCTGGGCATCTACTTTCTGCATCTGGGCTGCATCTCCTCCTCTTGCAGCTGTTGACTGCTTCCTTTTTTCAGAGGGGTCCTGTGAATCTCATAGCTTTTCAGCTCTCCAGGATATGTAAAGTTTAATTCTCAAGTCTCAGAAGCCCCAAGGTCCTTCTTCTTCCTAAACTGAATGCTTTAATTCAGAGGTTGTTGCCAGACAACACCAGCTTTGATAGTAGGTTTCTATTTTTAAATTGCTTTTGTTTTCAACAACTGATGAGTATACTGTGTTTGGCTGCCTGTAACTATGTAGACCATTATTTTTTGAAACAGGATCTCACTATGTAGTTCTGAGCGGCCCAGAACTAGCTATGTAGGCCAGGCTAGCCTTGAACTCACAGAAATCCACCTGCCTTTATCTCCCAGCTGCTGAGATTAAAGACATGTGACCATTTTTTCAAGAAATCCATATCTTAAATTCAAGATCATGGATATCACCCTCCAATGTTCCTCAGGTATGCAGTTATACGAACATCTCATTTCCTCATCATAATCAATAATTACAACCACTCCTCAATTTTGTGCCCATTTCTTCCAGTTCCCTAAATCAACTTTAACAAAATATAATTTTCCCCTTCTTTCCTTCCTTCCTCTCCACCTCACTGTCACCCCATGTTATGTTATTATAATGACATTCTTGTATTTATCCTCAATTCCTTTGCTCCCTTCCCTTCTAATCTATTTGCCAAGAAAAGTACCAAGGTGGTCAAATGGAACCTTCCAAGTCCTTTGCATCTCTTTGGAGAGGAGAATATGGCTTGAAGTAAAATCACACACTTATGTTCATTGGACTTATTCTGAAACCCATGGTCTCTAACAACAAGGGAGACCAAGGCTGTACCCTGCCTCATTGCCCTGTGTGGTTTCTCTTTTCCTCCCCCACATACCTTCTGTCTATTTCCCTCCTGACCTCAGCCGAGTTTGTTTCCTAATTTATGAAAAAATAAAACAAATTTACTTTATTGTTCTCTCAAAGTAGCAATACTCAACGTCATCCCTTTTGCTTCCCTCCACATTATAGTGCACTCTCAGTCTTCTGTTACCATTAGGGCAGTTTGCTTTAGTTCTCAGCAATCTTTACATCCTCAGCCTAGCTGGAGATTCTCCATAGTCATCACCTTCATCATGACTCAGTGATAGTATTTGACACTGGCCACTTGTTGATAGTATTTGACACTAGCCACTTGTTTTTCCTAAAATATTGCTTTAGTGTCTCTCATTTGATTCTCCATAAGGCTTCAGTCCCTAGGCCTCTTCTCATTGACCTTTACACTGACTAGGGGATCTCATTCAGGTTCAGGAATCCAACCTATACCCTCAAAATGTTAATGTATCTGAAATCCAATTGCTTCTCATGATCGTTTCCAATTTCCACTCCTGGACCATTAATTGCCTGGATTGCTGCAATAATTTTTCAATTGATCCTCCTGCTTTCACCCTTGGCCTGGCCTCCACAGTCTAATTTCAGCTCAGCAGCCACAGTGATATATCAAAATGAGATATTTCATTCCATTCAACATGAAAGCTAAAATCTTTACTAGTAGGGTTTTATTTAGAAATTGCTTTTGTTTTCCAATAATGAAAATATACATGTTTAATGGAAACACTTTAATACTGTGCAAACTTTTGCCATCCTTCAGTTCCAAGCAATGAACATTGCCTTCCAACAATCATGAGACAATTTTAGGATATCCAGACAGGTACTACAAACAGGAAGGCTTTCATTTCTGTTTGCAATATCACCATGTCTCTTATTTTGCAACCTCTTCTACTATTATGAGAAGAAGCTTTATTATAGTTAGTAGGGATATCATTGGGAAAATTCCCTGTCATATAACTCATTTTTTTTTTCATTTCGTTTTGTTTTGTTTTGATAGCTCTCATGCTGACACACTCAACTCTCTTGAAAGGGTCCAGAATCTAGAGGCACAACCTTCCATAAGTATCTTTAGATATTTCGTGGCCTGAGCAGCTAACTCCAACCAAACAATCATATATCGGTTTTCTATTTCCTTTTCAAAATCAAGATTTAAAATTTAACATTTTTATTTTCTGAATCTTTCTTTAATGAAAGTATTTTGGCTATGCCACTTGTCCTAAATGTTTCTGTTCGCAGTTTATTCCATATACCCAGCATCTTTGTTAAGATTCCTATTGCTGTGATAAAACACCATGACCGAAATCAACTTGGGGAAGAAGAGGTTTATTTAATCTTATACCTTGTAGTCCATCATCCAGGGAAGTCAGGGCAAGAAACTGAAGCAGGGCAGAAGTGGAGGCAGGAGCTGGTAAAAGCCATAGGACAGTGTTGCTTACTGGCTAGCTCCTTATGTTTTGCTCAGTTTAATTTCTTATAGCACCCAGAACCATCAGCTTTGTGGTGGTACCACCCACAGTGAGCTCCCAAATGAATCATCAAAGAAAATGCATCACAGGCTTGCTCACAGGTCAATCTGGTGGGCTCATTTTCTCAATTGAGGTTCTATTCCCAAATGGCTCTAGCTTGTGTCAAGTAGAAATTAAACTAGCCAGTACACCCAGTGAAGGATGATTAAAAAGTTAAGTGTACCTGTTCAGTAATGGTTTGTTGTTTTCACTTTGAATTTCTAGTACTAATGTTCATAGGGGGAATATTTTCATCTTGATATGAACATTTCTTACTTAATTTTAATTCTCAGAGATTTAACATGATATTTCTAAGCAAATAATGCATATTTGACATACTCCACTATTACAATTCTGTTACTCAAAAATTTCTGTCTTAGTTTGAGTGTTAAGGTAGCAACTTATTACTGTAAAATATTAGTAACAGCCTGGTATATAGTTTCCATTCTACCTACAACTATGAGATTAGAAACTTAGTCATTCAGAGGTGGTAATTTTTAGGACAAACTTGACGTCACATGCTTATAATGCCAATACCCAAGACTCAGAGGCAGAAGGCTCACATGTTCAAAGTCAGCTTGGAGGGAATAGTTGATTTCTAGGACAAAACAAAAGCAGTCTAACCAAAGGTGCTTTTAGACTGGGATCCAGCAGCCATCATTAATAGGGCTGAGTGTCTGATGTCATGCACACAGGTATATGCATACATTATTCTTAACCTG
Organism: Peromyscus aztecus; assembly: GCA_902168405.1. Taxonomy (NCBI): domain Eukaryota; kingdom Metazoa; phylum Chordata; class Mammalia; order Rodentia; family Cricetidae; genus Peromyscus; species Peromyscus aztecus. The sequence goes on along the minus strand of CABHPQ010171531.1, from coordinate 8,713 downwards.
ATTAACTGTGCTTTCTAAAAAATGTCGATGTGAATAGAAAACTGAAATGCTAGTCATTAGTTGCTTAAGCCTTTCCAGTTTATGATACTGATATAAAGATTCAAGTCCCAATAATTCTCGCTCATATAAACCCTCCTCTTTCTCACTAACTGGACTCCCAGAGCTCCACCCCAGGCCTAGCCGTGGATCTCTGCATCCAGTTCCCTCAGTCATTGGATGGGGTTTCTAGCACAACAATTAGGGTGTTTGGCCATCCCATCACCAGAGTGGGTCATTTCAGGCTGTCTCTCGACCATTGCCAGTAGTCTATTGTGGGGGTATCTTTGTGGATTTCTGTGGGCCTCTCTAGCACTTTGCTTCTTCCTATTCTCATGTGGTCTTCATTTACCATGAACATTCCTTGTGTTCCCTCTCTGTTCTTGATCCAGTTGGAATCTCCCGCTCCCCCAAGCTCTCTTTCCCTCGACCCTTGCCCTTCACTTCCCGCACTCATGTCCAGGTTGTTCATGAAGATCTCATCCATTTCTCCATCATTGGGCAATCCCCTGTATTTCTTGGGGTCCTGTTTTCCAGGTAGCCTCTCTGGTGATGAGAGTAGCAGTCCAGTCATCCTTGTTCCACATCTAGTATCCTCCTATGAGTGAGTACATACCTTGTTTGTCTTTCTGAGTCTGGGTTACCTCACTCAGGATGAATAAAGCACAGGGACAAATAGCCAGACAAATGGAAACACATGAACTATGAACCAATGGCTGAGGGGCCCCCAACTGGATCAGGCCCTCTGAATGGGTGAGACAGCTGATTGGCTTGATCTGTTTGGGAGGCATCCAGGCAGTGGGACCAGGTCCTGTGCTCATTGCATGAGTTGGTTGTTTGAAACCTGGGGCTTATGCAGGGTTGCTTTGCTCGGGCTGGGAGGAGGGGACTGGCCCTGCCTGGACTGAGTCTACCAGGTTGATCTCAGTCCTCAAGGGAGGCTTTGCCCTGGAGGAGGTGGTAATGGGGGTGGGCTGGGGGTAAGGGGAGGGGGGTAGGAGGGGGGAGAACAAGGGAATCCGTGGCTGATATGCTAGAATGAAGTGTTTTGTAAAAAAAAAAAAAAAAAAAAAAGATTCAAGTTCCCGGTCAGCTGACTGTGCATGCATGCATGTGTGCATGTAATGATGTCAAAAGCCCGTGTCATTGGAGAGGGTCAGGCTGTGTTCCAGACTCTGTTCTCCTTAACCATGGATCCCTCAGGTTGTATGTGCAACTTCACATTAGAAGATAGCATACAGCTGTCATGCTCAGAAACTCTTTTCCATAGAGCAGAGCTCCCTTGTTTTGGAGCATAGGACTTCATGCCCTGTATGCCTAGCTCCCCCAAGACAAAGTATTGACTTTGCTTAATGTCATAGGGAGTATAGAAATGCATAGGAAACTAAAAGCCACACAGGCTTCTACCTCTGCCTGAGACCCCTGTGACTTTCGCATTCTCAGAATGTCTGCCTCTGCATTTGGCTGTCATGTTCTAAGAGGTCTGGGGTGACCTTTATTTGTTTCTTGTTGTGTCTATCTTCAGTGTCTAACTCAAGAAAAGCTCATGACTGATTTTTAGTGGATAAGTGGCAAATTTAGTTAAACTGGTGAAAGCATTGATTGGCATTTGTAGACTGCATTCTTTTGAATGGAATAACCACAAATAGATATAATACCAAGTGGTTTGTGATAATAGACTATCATAGCCCATTTAGAATGATGTACGGAAATAACATAGCCTTTAGAAACATTTCTTTCTTATGGTTCTGAAAGTAGAGAAGTTCAAAAATCAAAGCTCTGTCAGGATTAGTGTCTAGAGAAGGTTGCTTGCTCCCTCCCAAATGGCGTCTTCTGGCTAAGTCCTCTGGGAGGAAGGAACCTGTGTCCTCATGTGGAAGGGAAAGAGGACACTGGCTTGCACACCATGCCCCTGTGTAAGGGGATTGATCCCATTTGTAAGGTCGAGCTTAGTGACACTATCACTTACCCGAGACCACAGCCCTTCCTATTATTGCACTGGGAATTGAGTTTCAATTTTGAGGAAGGCATCAGCTTCATTTAAACCATAGAACACTCAGAGGACCAGAAGTCAGTCTTCACTGGGGGAACCTGGAAAGGCTTGATGGAAAATGATTCTTTCAACAGACAGTGTAATTCTGATTTGAGCCAACAGAGGCAAAAGAGACTGAGCAGGGAGAGGTTGGAGATGTTGGGAAAATTTGAACAGTAGTTTGGCTAAACTATAGAAAGAAAACCATCATGGTTGAATGCTAAATCAGAATTCAGTCCTTTGAGAGGACATGTGGCCAATAGGAAAAACCACAGGAAACTTATCAAGTACATAATATTCTCATTGAAAACTCCTGGAACTGAATGGCAGTTACAATAAGGTACACGAACAGAAACACTAATGGAAAATAGACATTTTTTCCCAGGGATGCTTTTACTCTTCACACATGCAGGTGCATGCACTCGCTGCGTGATTCATTTCTGCACAGTGCTCCAGGAAACCAGCCTTTATCTTTTCTTAGCTTCAAGAAGAGGACGAGGTTAAAGATACATCAAAGGATAGAAATAGCCCAGTTGCTAGGTTCATAAATGTCTTTCACTCATTATATACAAACTAAACTATATAATTTTTCAAACTGAATGCTGAAAGGGAGGGGAGAAGACAGGGGAATTGACATATTTCAAATTTCTATTTCAATTAAGAAAAAAAATACCTCACTGATTTATATTTTCCTAAACAGAAAAGTAATTTCAATTGCAATGCAAAGACCAATAAACCAAATAAACATTGATTTAATTGGTTTGCCTCAAAAGAAACACTCTTACAACAAGAGGACAGTTTGAATTGTCCGTGTACAAATGGTGGCTGGGAATAAAATCACTAATAATCTAACGTAATTTCACTTCTGCAATAATATTTCCAGAATGTTCTATACCACATGAACCCTCAGGACTTCACCCAGTGCTTGATTTTTATGACCCACTCAGTGAATGTTTGTTAAATAACTGAACTCTTACTAATGTAATACCATAAATTTGAAACTAGTAAAAGTTCTTTGAATTACAATTTGATATCTGAATATTTCAAATATAAATGTAAGGCAAGGCCCCTGTATGCTCTTTTTGAGTATCATTCTTCTCATTTAATGATTAAAATCAACAATACAATTAGCATTACATAATTTGCCATCGACTGGATTGCTACCCTATTCTACTCCAGAATAAAGGATTCAGATTATAGTAAACACTTCTTTGCAAATGTAATCGCCATTTATTATCCAGTTTGTTCTATATAAGCTGCCACTTTATGTTATATAGGTCTCTAGAGGCAATTTATAAATCAAAATCTCTGCATTTTGGACTGCCATGATTCACATAAAATACAGACTTATGGTTTAGAAAGATAAAACCTGAAGCAAAGTGATCTCCACTATTTCATTACCCACTCATGTGCTATCTGATTTTCTAAGGTTATATTTGACCTTATATGTGATAGAGGTGAAAGTGGAAACTAGAAACTTATAGTCAGAAACCTCCCATTTGTTCTCATATTCCTACCTTCCATGAGGTCACAGTCTGAAAAGAAAGAGATTCAATACTGGCTTGGTTAGTCAGCTTATATATAGAACACAGACTTTTAACTAATAGAATTCCCACTTAAATATCTGAGTTTTCTAAATCTCTCAGAATTGAGCCCCATCTTCATTAAATTTTCGAAGAGTGAAGATACATGTAAAGTAATTGTCATTTATTGGTATTTTCAGGTGTACAGTTAAATATACATATATGAATGGCTATATACACACTCATGTGTATTTGAGACAGGCCCTTGCTATGTAGCTCAGGCCATCATTCAACTCAAAATTCTCTTATCCCAGATATCTGAGTATTAGGATTATAGTCTTGTGGTACCATTCCTGACTTCAATATATAATTTTTGAGATGCACCATTTTGTCAGTGCTAGATAATACTCCATTGAGAGACAGAGTCACATTAAAACAAATAAACAAAATATGGGAAAATTTACCCCACAATGCACACTTTCCAGTCACTTACCAAGAACCAGGAATTGGGAACTCCTGTTTTGTGTACATGAGTATGATCTGTATCAATACTTGCTATAATGGAGTTAATTGTAATTCATGTGCATGAGCCCAGCTAGAACATGGAGGAGAGAATATGTGTTCTACCTTAGACATCAGTGAGAAGCTCTCAAAATACAGAGGGGAGGCAGGGTTCAGGCTGAAAGGAACCATACAAATAACAATGGATTAGGGAGAAGGGAGGCCATTTTCTAATTGCCACATGAAATCCCTGAGTGTGCTAGTCAGCCCAACTGTGAAGATACGGAATGTAAACATTCTTCATTTTCACTTTATCTGAAAAACATACGTTTCTTCCTGGTCACTGGCCACAATCCTTGCCTACATACCATATCAACTAATCAATAATGGATTGATTCTTCGTCCCTCCAACTACACAGGTGGTATCCTTTTCTTTTGGGTCCTGTCTAATTTTACTCGGCACACTGAACAGAAACTGAATCACTGGTATACATATTTAAGCATGCTTAGGTCTATTTCACATGAACCACAGTTCCACAAACATGCCTCTATAACCTATTCTTCTTTACACTGAAAACATCGAAGAGGTTGTTTCTAGTTTCACACTGTCACTTAAACCTGCCCCTCTCGAGCCCCTTTTTATCAATGACCTCTGTGTCACATGGTGCAAGATGGATTTTCTCTTCTTGATTTTCCATTGCCATCCGTTTGATACTATTCCTTTCCCAAAACAATGTCCTGGCTGAATTGATTACCATGTCACAACAAATATTTTTTTCTCTCCTTTTGTTGACTTCATTTGGTCCTACCAGTTTCATTTTGTAGACTCCTTCCCCTTACTCTTGTGAGAAACAAGGCCATCCTGTCAGTAAAAGGCTGTTTTCTTTTCTGGGCAATCTTACCCACAGCAAAAATCAAATTTCTGTGTCTCTGGATGCTCCCAAACTTAAATGTCCACTCAAGGTTGCATTTTGTATCATATTTTCTTTAAAAAAAACCAAGCACCTAAAATATATTTAACATATTTATGACATGAAATTTGCCCTATTTTGCTAGTCTTCTATGTAGGGAAATGTGTAAATATCTGTCTTAATGTGTTAGGTCAACAAACCATGAATTTTTTTAATGCTTTACAACAAACCTGGTGTTTATTAGCACTAGGAAACTATTCTCACAGTGCAGAATGTTTCCTTAGCAGCCCTGGTGTTGACCCACTTGGTGGCACTAACACCCCCTTCAAGTGGTGACAATCAAATTGTGAATAAACAATGCCAAATGTAACCTAGAAAAGCAGCAGCTAGGGCAGAGGGGGGACTAAATAGCCCCATCTCTGGAGAATCATTGATCTACCATAAAAAGTGCCAATGCTGTCTAAAAGATAAACGATCCAGAAAGCATGATGCTTTCCTAAAACTATTAGAAAAAGATGTTTAATTTAGAGTAGGAATATGTGAACTCTACAGAGTAAATTCTCAATTCAAGTGTCTAACTGAGATGAGTAACAGTGACTGTTATTTATGAGCTTCCATTGTCTCATACTAGTGACATAACCAACAGGTAACCAAGTAGCAGTAGAGGTAGCAGGTTAGCAACCAGTGTTACTATAAAGAGTATGGAATTATTTAAATGCACATCATAAACTTTGCTGGAGTGAAGACTTGCCCAGTAAGAACCAAGGCACCACACGGACCTTAATGGCATCTCCAGATCTTTCCACACAATTTCTCTTCTTCTCCTGCATCTCCAAACTCTTCTTATACTGTTTCTTAAAGTCATAGATTTTCATGTCTCCCAGTATCACCCATTATTCTGTGTGTAAAGGGCTGAACCTTTCACCGAGTTAACCATCACAGTTTAGAGCACAGGCTAGATGTCACATACTCATTGGAACCTCTCCTGAAGCCCCAAACCCCTTTTCTTTTTAAATACCTTTATGAAAGTGCATCCCTTCCCCTCCTGTGAACTTACCAGTTTGCTCTTAAGTGTGCATGCATCTGATTATTTGAATGCTGTTAATCATATCCAATGGTTCAGAGTGCAAATTTTAAAGTACTAATTCCTTTGCAGGCACATATGTGGCTGCATTTAAGGCATGAGCTACCAGACAGTACCCCGTTAGCATGAGACACTTTAAATCAGCCTGTGTTAAGGAAGTTCCTGACAGCTTACTCGTTTCCAAACAGCAGAACTGTCCTCTGTGCTGTGTCACTTCGTATGTATTATAGTTTTGATGTCATCCACCATCTTCCATAATATTTTTTCAGACTTCCTGCCTGTTCTCAGAGTGACTAGTTTACATTTGGTTTAAGACAAACTCCTTTAGTTGTAGCACTCAAAGGTTTTTTGTGTTATTTTAGTCTGCCCCACATAATGTCATGGGTTTGAAAGCAAAAATTCTACTGAAAGTGGTTGCACCTGGGATCTGGGTACTCAACAGTAGTTTACTTGGCCTCCAAGGCACCTACAGGCAAGTCCCCTTGAATCACACAAAGTTTCATATTTGCTTTGTGCATCAGCAAGGAGACCTTTAGGTGGGATGTTGAGGACCAATTTTGACATTTGTTCTGAGAGGTCAAGTTCGGAACTTTGTACTGCAACTTAGTGATGCTGTAAAGTTTCCGACTTATTTTTAAATTTTTCATATTTTCCTCAGCAATGGCAATGTGTGGTAAACTGTCTTTCTCCTCCATGTCCTACAAACTATAACTGAATGGCATGTGCCTCTGGGTATTTTGAAACTGCCTGTGGGTAGACGAAACTGTGTTCATATCCAGGACTCTGTGAATATTCGACAGACTGGAAATGTCAAAATCTAAAAGCAACTTATTTTCTTTGATATGTCTTCATGTTTTATAACTCAAATAGGAACAATGACAAAATTTTGACATGTTCAAACATTCCAGAACCTTGAAATCAACAGACAGAAATGCTTTGCTGCCATTTTAAAATAATACAGGTATTTTTAAAGAGTTGGAACACGTTTTATACTCTACGGCTGTACTTGTCATGAGTCCACTAAATAATATGAACTTAATTGAAAGAGCGTAATGGAGCAGCATTGAACCTTACTGAAGGTCACAGAGTTTTCAAGGTTGAACTGAGAGCAGAAAATAAGAAACTGTTCTTGATGATGCTTAGACAGAGTTCAAGGTTGCTCGACTTCTCAGTAGTTGTGGCTTCATCTGCCACAATGGTGGAGCTTAATTTAATACTTTAAGCAAAATCTTTCTCTTCCAGACAATAATTAATTTGAAATAAACTCAATGAAAATGGAATCCTATGTTTGACTACTAGAAAACTAAACTTATTTTCCCATATATGAAGCACCTTTAAAGGCCTAAGTTTAATATAAGATCAAATTGAAATGTTTCCATTCAAAGCAGAGATGATGTATTTATTATGTCTGGAGATTCAAAGTTTTCCTTTTAATTTCAATATTAAATTCAAATTGTCTCACAATCTGCAAGGAAAAATAAGTGCACACATTCATATTTAAGGGCTCCTAGGACTGTCTATCAGTCTGTACTTGCATGAGTGCTTTTAACAAATATATCAAAATGAATTAACATTTGCTCTGCTTATAATTAATTGCTTTGTCTGTGTTAATTGATGACAAATGACAAGGACTGGGCAAAGCTTGTGCCAGTTATCTCAAAGAATGTATCATGAAGTCATTTGCTTAGTGCTTCCAATGTGTGGTTTCAGTTGCACACAAGGTGCTGGTCTGGAAAGCCATAGCCCTTCAAGTAAATTAACCATGATGTTTCCTGTGCACTGTCCCCAGGCCTTGGGCTTCTGAGAAGTTGTCCTCACCCTCTTTTAGAGTACATCAATTGCGGAAAAGTATGGGCATCTCTTTTGTTATACCACACACTGTCATGCCCGACCCATGATTCTACGTGCAAAGGGAGGGTGAAATAATAGATTCACTGGAGCTCTCCCAGATTTCCTCAATAGCTCCATGCTTCGCTGTACTGATAGGAGAGTGAAGATGGAAGTTAATGTTGTTGAACCATCTAACAGGAGTTCGGAAGGGAGAGTTTTGTGTGATTCAGCATCTCAGTCTGTTTTCTGTTGCTGTAACAAAGCACAAGAAATAGGGTAACTTACAAAGAAAAGAAGTTTATTCAGCTCATAGCGTAGGCTGGGATAAGTACAGAGGCATGGCACCAGAGTTATATGCATCTGCAGGGAGAGCTGCCCACTTGCCTGATAATGGCAGGACAATTCTCTGAAGATATGAGTCAGTTATGTCATGTACTGCCGATTAGTAGACTCAGCACTTGGCGAGGACTTCATGTTAGGTCGTGGTTTGGTGTGTGGCATCACTTGGGGACCAAAGAAAGTGTGCTGTCTCAGATCCCTCCTCCTCCTCCTCCTCCTCCTCCTCCTCCTCCTCCTGCCAGGAGTGTCATTATGCTCCCTGATTTCATTACCTCATTATCCTCAAACTCTAAATCCCATTACTATGTGAATGTAGAAACTAAATTCCTAGGAAATGAACTTTGGGGGACATACATTTGAACTGAAATGGTTGTGTCCAGATAAGGTGTGAAATGCCAAGATTATTATTTCTTCTTCTTCTTCTTCTTCTTCTTCTTCTTCTTCTTCTTCTTCTTCT
>CABHPQ010171530.1:507-32027 GCA_902168405.1 Peromyscus aztecus | reverse complement strand
TTTTTTAAGATTTATTTATTATGTATACAGTATTCTGCCTGCACATATGTCTGCAGGCCAGAAGAGGGCACCAGATCTCATTACAGATGGTTGTGAGCCACCATATGGTTGCTGGGAATTGAACTCAGGACCTCTGGAAGAGCAGCCAGTGCACATAACCTCTGAGCCATCTCTCCAGCCCCTGGTTTGTTTTTTCAGGACAGGGTTTCTCTGTGTAGTTTTGGTGCCTGTCCTAGATCTCGCTGTAGGCCAGGCTGGCCTCGAACTCACACACATCTGCCTGGCTCTGCCTCCCGAGTGCTGGGATTAAAGGTGTGTGCCACCACTGCCCAGCTGATGTTTTGCTTTTATATATGTGTGAGTACCATGTGTGTGCTTGGTGCCTGTGGAGGTCAGAAGAGGGTGTCTATCCCAGAGAACGGGAGTTAGGGATGGTTGTGAGATACCATGTGGATGCTGGAAATAAAGCCAGGTCCTCTGGAACATCAGCTGGTGCTCCTAACTACTAAGCCATTTCTCCAGCCCTGGTTTTTATTTTTTAAGGATATTATTCATTGTGATTACTTTAAAATACTTTTTGAAAAAAAATAAGATTAGTGGCTGTGCACTTGTCTTGAAAAGGATGTATGAAGTAAGCCCCACACCTATAATAATGTAATGACCCCAATGAAACTTAGGAAAGAAGAGCTTTCATTCAAGGACTATGTAAAGTGACCCTGTCTCAAAAAACCAACCAAACAAAAACAAAGTAGCATATCCAATGGCTGTCTTATATACTACAATTATTCAGCTTCTCATGTTATAAAACTTAACGTTTTTTTTCTTTCTCAGATGACTTACAGTCTTATAAATATTATGTTAAACTTTATTTAGAATAACCCTAAATTTTTTTAAATCATAGCAATTCTCTTGGAAATTAAATACATGAACCCTAGCAAGAGTAAATCTAAGGGGCTGTAGAGTTGGTTCAGAGAATGAGAGCATATATTGACCTTGCAGAGGACAGTTCAATTTCTAAAGTCAGATGGCCCACAACCACCTGTAACTCCAGCTCCAGGGGGATCCAGTGCCTCTGGTTCCCACAGGCTCTTGCACTTTTGTGTACACACACACACACAAAATTAAGAGTAAGCAGATTTGAAAGTAGATTATGTCATCTGTCATTTATGCCAGTGAACCTTTTCCAGTAGTTCAGCGACAAAGGTAAAATGTACTGCTGGCCTGAGGGTCTCCTGCCCTCCCGGATAAAAAAAAAAGTAGATGAGGGATTTATTCAATATGGCCACAATGGGAAGAGAGACAGAGATATAGGGGAACACTCACCACCACCACCACAAGTAAGGAAAGGGCTGGAGTTGTAAAAAGCTGATCCAGGCTATGGTGGGGTCTCACATGGTTGATCCATCATTGCCTAGGATAAAAGTGGATCATTGTGGAGGCTTTGCTTTAGTTGTTCATGTTAGAGTCCAGAGAATACACAAGGAAGTGGGTTGGAGGAAGTCAGCAAGGTAGATTTATAAGATGAGAGAGGGAATCACTAGCCCTGGATTATTAGGTTATTAGGGATCAGGTCAGAGCGTACATGAAGCAAAGGGAAGGAGGAATGTGCCATCCAAAAGAAGCAGACTTTTGGTGCTCAGGGTCTAGCCTCACAAAGACTCTAAGCCCCATTCTCTAGCACTCGATTATTGAGTAAGACTTTAGCTCGTAGCCTCTGCCTCCGTATCCCTGAGATTATAGGATTGTGTCCCATCTGCTTCTCAGCCATTGCTGTTCTAGTGGTTTTGTGAAATAAGTCCTGACTCTGGGCGAGGCCTTGTTTTCTGATAAAGCCAAGGTCCTCTAAGAGTAGAATGACGTGCTCATTTTCTAAGTAGGAACAGTCTTGGTAGAGGCTGACTTGTGCTTCTTATTCTAGGGAGAAAGTGGCTGTTCTTCAGGCACTTGCGTCCACAGTAAACAGGGTAAGTAGGATTCTGTTAGAGCTCTTTATGCAGAATTAAACTATTATGTATCTAGATTCTTTTTTAACAAATTAATCCAATCCCTACTTTTAGAAAATGGGGAGACAGGTTTGCGAAGTGACCAGTCTAGCTAGGATGTAATGCCCATGGAGTGTTTTTACAGCATACTATAATTGTTTGTTTTTAGAGACAGGGTCTTTCTGTAGTCCTGGCTGTCCTGGAACTTGCTCTGTTGACCAGGCTGGCCTCAAGCTCACAGAGCTCCTCTTGCCTCTGCTTCCCAAGTGTTAGGATTTTTTTTAATTATTTATTTGTATTTTATGTGTGTTGGTGTTTGCCTGCATATATGTCTGTGTGAGGGTGTCAGATCCCCTGGAACTGGACTTACAGACTTGTGAGCTGTCATGTGGGTGCTGGGGATTGAACCTGGGTTCTTTGGAAGATCGCCAAGTCTCTTAACCACTGAGCCACCTGTCCAGCCCCCAAGCGTTAGGATTTTTAAAGGCATGTGCCTCCATGCCCAGCTCATAATAATCATTTCTTTTTGGTTTTTCGAGACAGGGTTTCTCTGTGTAGCTTTGCGCCTTTCCTAGAACTCACATTGTAGCCCAGGCTGGCCTCGAACTCAGAAATCCGCCTACCTTTGCCTCCCAAGTGCTGGGATTAAAGGCATGTGCCACCACCGCCCACTAATCATTTTTAAATTACTGGAAAAGCTTTTTGACATGCTTGATTCTAAAAATGACATGAAATAAAAATTAATTAATTCAAAACAAAACAGGTCCTTGTTTCTGAGGAATTTGGTAACCAAGCAGAGACATTGTCTTAGTTCTGACTCTGATACATGGGTCTTTCCTGCTGGTGATAATATACTGGTCAAAAATACAGATCTTATATCAGGTGTGGTGTACACACCTTTGATCCCAGCACTTGGGAGACAGAGGCTGGGGTAGGAGGCTGGAGTTTGGTAGCTCCTTAGGTCTCCAAAAGGCACACGCACAGTTCTGAATAGCATTTCAGATGCCTGTTTACAGACAAATGAACTGCTCAGTCACTGTCCACCTGAGTAGTTTGGGCAGGGTCTCAACTGAACCAAGAGCTTGCCTGTAAAGGCTTGTTTAGCTAGCCAGTATTCTGGGAATCCCTTGTCTCTGCATCTGAGCACTAGAATTATAGGAGGGCTGGCACAGCTATCCAGTATTTACAAGTTCTGTGGCTCACACTTGCATGGTAAGTGCTGTACCTATTTGGCCATTCCCCAGCCGAAGGAACTCTCCTTTTGGTTTGGTTTGATTTGGTTATTTTGAGACGGTTTTTTTGTAGCCTTGGCTATCCAAAAATTTGATCTTTAGACCAGGCTGGCCTCGAACTCAAAAGATCCACCTACCTCTGCCTCCTGAGTGCTGGGATTAAAGGTGTCTATCACTACCCAGTAAGAAGGAACCTTTTTTTTTTTTTTTTTATTTTATTTTATTTTGTGTAAAGGTGTCAGATCTCCTGGAATGGGAGTTACAGACAGTTGTGAACTGTCATGTGGGTGCTGGGAATTGAACCCGGGTCCTCTCGAAGAGCAGCCCGTGCTCCTAACCCCTGAGCCATCTCTCTAGCCCAAGAAGGAACTCTTAAGTGAAGATGCATATATGGATGCATAGTGACTACTGTGAAGGAAATCTTATTCCAGGAAACTGTCAAGGGACTAGTTAATTCAGGGGTCCTTAACTAGAGTTTAAAACTGTCATAGTCCTAACTGACAACAGACCGAAATCCTAAAAAATAAGGCTGAGGAATTAGCATAGTGCTAAAATGGTAACTAATTCTGTGAAGCCCTGAGTTCAATCCTTATTACCAAGAGAAAAAACCTTGTAAGATGGAGCCATGGGGGTTTGTACTTACTTGCTCTAAGTTGTGCATAATTTGGGGGAAGTCCTTTGATGTATATTATTTCTTTTTATATATGTAGACATGTGACCATGCATATTGCTGTGTGTATGTTTCATGTGTAATTAAAGTTTCAGTTTATAGAATTTGTGATCATCACTAAAGCTTAGAGAGTTTCAATGAAATCTAAAAAGATATGTCTTTCCACAGGACCCTACAGCTGTACCTTACGTATTTCAAGATGACCCTTACCTCATACCAACCTCTACTGTGGAGTCTGTGAGTGCTGTTATATAACTTTTCAATTAATTTTTAAGACCTTTACTGATTTGTGTAAGAATATATAAATAGTTGAATTATTAAAATACCTTGAAAAGCTTAAATGCTGACAAATGGTAGGCTCTGAATCTCTTTTATCAAAAATTTAAGTATTGTCTCTGAAGAAAGTTTTGATTTTAATTTTTTAATTAAGGTCTTTTTTTTTCCATGCATTGGTGTTTTGCCATGGGTGTTGGGTCCCCTGAAACTGGAGTTACAGACAGGCCTGAGCTATGATGTGGGTACTGGGATTTGAACCTGGGTCCTCTGGAAGATCAATCAGTGCTCTTAACTGCTGAGCCATCTCTCCAGCCCTATTTTATTAAGGTCTTAAGCAAACCATTTGTGTGGGTATGTGTTGCACTGTATATAAAACGTGATCTGAAATTAATGTCGTACTCAGAATTGAGATATGTGAAGTACTGTGTAACTTGGTTTGTTATTGGGACTTCTAGTATTATTGCATTTTTTTTTTCTGGGGGAAGGGAATAATTTTTGCTGAGGGTGTAGCTTTGCTTAAGTTTAAATTATATGTAAATGCTAATTTGTATTTAAATCGTTTCCCCCCCTTATATAGCGTTCATTTTTATTGGCAAAGAAGTCCGGGGAGAATGCAGCAAAGTTTATTGTTAATTCACATCCCAAATATTTCCAAAAGGATGTGGCTGAGCCTCATATACCGGTAAGAAGAGGTGATTGTGTCTTTTATATAATATGAATGCAGATTAAATTATTCGTCCATAACTGATTTAGCCATTTTAGTGCCGTGAATATTGGAGTGAGAACATTTACTGACCTTTTAAAATTCTTCTTGTGTGTGATTCCTAATGCTGCTCTTTAGTCTTCTCTGTGACTGTTCCTTTTCAGGGTCCTCTGGTGGCTTCCTGCATTTCCTTGTACATGTTGTCTTCATCAGTTTTTACAGTCTGCACTTGCTGGTCTGGTCGTCCCTGCACTCTGTTGTCTTTATCTTGACCAGATTCCTCTTGGGACTTGAGGCTGTCCATCTGACTCCCTTTGTTCTGTAGTTGGGCGGTGCTTGTAGAGTGTTCCAGCAGCCACAGCAGTGAGCAAAATAGGTGCACCTCTCTCCTGAGAGTGTGTGGAAATTCCAGCCTCACAGCAGCTCATCTCCGTACAGCCACTCCCTTCCCCTTCTGTTCCCCAAACTCACACCCAGACCCAGCCATCCTCCCTCACACCGCAGCTTCTGGTGACTGGCCAGCAAACCGACATGGTTCTGTGGTGAAATACTAAAACCCTGAATCAGAACAGCGGCCATTGTGGGGTGGTCATCCGCTGGCCCAGCACTCTCCTTTAAGTTTTTGGTTGTCGCTGCTCCTGTGCTTGGCTTTAGGGGTCATTAGTGCTGAAGCCTTGCAGGGGTCTCCTGTCTTGGAGATAGAGCACTATATATCATATCCTCAGATGAGGAAATGCCTCCCTGAGATACAGCTGTAAGGCATTTCTCAATTAGTGATCAATGGGGGAGATCCCAGCCCACGGTGGGTGGTGCCACCCTGTGGTGGTCCTGGGTTCTACAAGAAAGCAGGCCGAGCAAGTCATGTGAAGCAAGCCAGTAAGCAGCACCCTCCATGGTCTCTGCATCAGCTCCTGCCTCCAGGTTCCTGCCCTGTGTGAGTTCCTGTCCTGACTTCTCAGTGAATAGCAATGTAGAAGTGTATCCCAGATGAACCCTTCCCTCCCCGGCTTTATGGCGTGTTGTTTGTTTCAGCAATGGAACCCCTAACAAAGATGGGGGGGGGGGGGCGCGTGTATTTTAGTTGGTCTTTGTCTTGTTTTATATTTTCAAGAAAGGATTTCACCAAGTACCCTGGCTGGCCTGGAACTCCAAAGAAACCCCCCTGCCTCTCCCTGAAGGACGCTGGGATTAAAGATGTGCTCCACTGTGCCTGGTTTTTTTGTTTGTTTTATTTTGAAAGCAGGATTTTTTGTTTTTTTACCAGCACTAAAGTATTCAGCTCAACCTCAGGTTGGGACCCTTGGTTGAAAATGGGGTCTTCAAAGTATGGATTGAGTATTTATGATAGAATGTTTTTAAATTTTCATCAAGTCAGGAGATGGCTAAGCAGTCTTCTCTGCTCAAGTTGAAGTTTATTGGCCTTTCTTGTGTGTTTTGATTTTGGTTTTTCAAGACAGGATTTCTCTGTGTGGCCTTGACTGTCCTGGAACTTGCTCTACAGAGATCTGCCTGCCCCTCCACCCCCATGCTGGGGTTAAAGGCTTGCGCCACCACCTGCCCAGCTTCTTGTTCTTATCTGTATATTGTTTTTATGTTCAGAGCAGTGAATTGATTTTGCTTTGTTGGTGCTAATAGCTTCCTCCTGCTGTTATCCTATTTCCTTGGCATGCTTGTCGTCATTTATTCCTCTTCTTTCCTAGTGTCTAATGCCTGAGTGCTTTGAACCTCAGATTGAAGATGTTAGCGAAGCTGCCCTGAAGGAACGAATCAGACTCAGGAAAGTCAAGGCTTCTGTGGACCTCTTTGATCAGCTTTTACAAGCAGGTGATTCACCTAAGCCCAAGCCCCTCTTGGAACTTGGGGCCGTTTGATATGATCCAAGTAGGTTTTTGATTTTTCGAGACAGGGTTTTTCTGTGTAGCTTTGGAGCCTGTCCTGGAACTCACTCTGTAGACCAGGCTGGCCTCGAACTCACAGAGATCCGCCTGGCTCTGCCTCCCGAGTGCTGGGATTAAAGGCATGTGCCACCCCCTCCTGGCAACACAACATTTGAGTAAAAATGACCAATAGTGTGTACTTCTGTTTGAAGTGATGTAATATACGTAATTCACTTTCTGCTGCTTCAGACTGAAACTGTAAGTGAAGTAGAACTGCAGGTTCATTTGTTTGCTTTTGTCCTGTGCACTGGTAAAGAAAGTCCATGCTGATTATTCCTTGGCCTCCTTTTTTAACATTAGGTGTGAGAAGGTCGGGCCAAGTAAACCTTAGAAATATGCCATGTGGTGGTGGCACGCGCCTTTAGTCCTGGCACTAGAAGGCAAAGGCAGACAGATCTCTGTGAGTTCAAGGCCAACCAGGACTACACAGAGAAACCCTGTCTTGAAAAAGCAAAACAAAACAAAAACCAGAAATGCTTTATTTGTGTGTGTGTGTGTGTTTTGTTTGCATGTATATCTGTGCATCATATGTGGGCCTGGTGCTTAGGAGGTCAGAAGAGAGCATCAGATCCTTGCTAACTAGAGTTACCCATGGTTATATTACCACTATTTTGGGTGCTAAGAATCAAACCCAAGTCTTAAGGAAGAGCAGCCAGTGCTTTTAACTGCTGAACCATCTCTTCAGCCCTGAGAAATGCTTTAAAAGAAAGACTGTTGGACTGGGATCAGGGACTCAGACCGTGATGTGGTCGTACGTCACTTAGTAACCTAGACAGAGGCCACGGAATGTTTCGAGAGTCGAGCTAACATCCTATTGTACTTTGAATTAGATCTGGAGATCTTTTTAGGAAATACAGTTCTAGATAATGTGGCTGGTAAGCTACAGTGAATATACATGTGGTCATTTCAAAGTCAACCATTATCATTAAATATTAGGAGTCTAGACTGCTGTTTAGTGAATTAGAATTAATACGGTAGAAGTAGAAGAAATGACAACTGGAAAAAAATCGTGAAAATACAATTTGAACCCAAAACGTTTTCTTACACTCTTTAAGAATTTAGGTAGCTTTCTATAGCATCAGACACACAACTGAAGGGGGACAGCAGGTAGGTAGTATGTTGGTGAGGTTCTTCTGCTTCCTGAATGTGAGCAATGCTTGGTGTGAATCTGCATTGCACTCCTCGATGCTGAGGCTTCTACTTTTGCCCACAGGGTATAGGTGTGTGCAGCCACTCAGTATGTGCTTCTAGTTTTTTTGAGGCAGGATATCATGTTGCTTAAACTGGTCTTAAATACTTCGCAGTCAAGGATGACCTTGAACTCCTTCTGCCTCAGTGTCTTGAATGCTGGAGTTACAGGCAATTTCTAGATTTTTTTATTTTATTTTTTTTATGTGTATAAGTATGCCACATGCTTGCCTGATACTTCTGGAGGACAGACGAGTGTGTTGGATCCCCTGGAACTGAAGATGGTTGTGACCCATCACGTAGGTGTCAAAAGTTCAGGTCCTCTGCAAGAGTAAAAGTGCTCCTAGCCACTGAGCCATCTCTCCAGAACCCTCTGCTTTTCTTTCCCTTTTCGCTTTCTCTGTAAAGTGAGTGCTGACGTGGGAAAGTCATTTTGACCAATAGGGTTTTTTGGTGGATTTTGTTATTTTTGAGGTGCTAGGAGTCAAATAAATAGTTGTTTGTTTTTATAATGATGCAGTTGTGCTAGTAGTTCTTAGTACATTTTTAATGAGGGCTTGAATCCAGTTGGGATAATTGTTTGTATTTATTTATTCAGTGGATCTGGTCTTAAAGGAATTAAGTGGAAATTGACCTGGACCAGCAGGTTGTTCTTCAGTGACAGGTCCCAGAGAGGAAGAGCCAAGGGATCAAAAAACAAGAACATAGGAAAGCTGGGCTCCAGAGGTCTCACACATGCTGTGTCTTATGCCAAACAAGTTTATTAAGAAATACAGACAGCATCTTATACAGTTTGCGCGAGGAAAATGGGACAGAGTTCCCAGAAATGGATTATATATCATGGATATGTAATCATGAATTATATTTGTTAATTGGTAACATGGTAGTAGGGATTAATTAAGTGTATAGCCAAATAAGCCACCATTAATAGAAAAAGTGAAGAGTTTCATGTAACAGGCTTTGGTTTTTGGATGCTTGAAGATTTCTTTCTTTCTTTTCTTTTTTTTCTCCTAACCACAGGAACCACAGTCTCTCTTGAAACAACTAATGATCTTTTGGATTTATTGTGTTACTATGGTGACCAAGAGCCCCCAGCTGACTGTCCTTTTCAACAACCTGAACGTGCAGAAAACTTGGTAAAAAAAAAAAAAAAAAAAAGAAAGAAAAGAAAAGAAAAATAAATAGCTTGGCTTTTGGTTGGTTTCTAAAATAATCCTTTCTCAATGTGGGCAGGGTTCTTTGTGTGCCAGGTGTCGTAGTAGTGAGGGTCTGCTGAGGTGCGCGACAGCCTCCAGTAAGCAGTGACGAAGGAAGACACATGGGAACGTTGTTTCCTGGTCATTTTTATGGTAGTTACACAAAAGGATGTGTTTCGTTATGACGTTTTCATACATGTATAGTATATATTTGAATAATCTCCCTCCCATTTACCCTCCCCTTCCACTTTGTTCATAGGAGAAAAGACAAGCAACATCTGTTTTTCTGGATCTCTGTATGATCGCTAATTCCATCCATTTTCCTACAAATGACATTTTGATCTTTATGACTGAATAAAACTTCAATATGTTTATGTGCCACACATTTTTTGGTGAGGTGAACCTAGGTCCCTGCACATGCTAGATAAGTACTGAATCATAGAACCGTATCTCCAGAGTCTCCCCCTCTCCCCGTTGTTTGTTTTTTGAGATAAGGATCTTGTTAAATTGCTTGGACTGACCTTAAATTCATATTCTTCCTGCCTCTACCTCCTAAGTAGCCGAGTTGTAGGCTTCCACCACTAGGCCTACACATAGCTGGGCGTGGTGGCTCACACCTTTAATCCCAGCAGAGAGACAGAGGCAGAAGGATCTCTTGAGTTTGATGCCAGCCTGGTCTACATGGTTAGTGAGGATAACCAGAGCTACATAGTGAAACCCTGTCTCAAAAAAACTAAACCAAAACAAAATCTACTGGGCATATAGGCTGATGTCATTTCAGCTATTGTAAATGGGGCAATAATAAAAATAAGTGTGCAGCTATCTGTACAGTGTGTAGTTTTTCAGGTATGTACATGTGCCATGGAGTGGCATAGCTGGATTGGATGCTGTTTGAGGAACCTTCATGCTGATTTCCATAGCAGATCCACTAGTTTATGTTTCTACCAGCAGTGAGTGTTTAAGGATTCTTTTTATCCTACATCCTCACCAACATTTGTTTGTGACTAGGGTGGGGTAGAATCTCAGTATAGTTTTGATTTGTGTTTTCTTAATGGAACTTTAACTTTATTTTACTTAGCAATATTTTGTCTTCATGTACTACATACTCAGGCAAAGTGTTGGCCAGAAATGTTTGAGCCAGCCCTATGTCACTATGGTGACAGCCTGTTGTATAATGATCAAGGCTCATTGATCAGTGGTTACCCATTGCTCAAAAGTTGTAGATATAGGCGCTGATTATGCAGGCCTAAGAATCCCAAGTTTGATACCTGGAACCTGTATAAAAGTGGGACAAGAGAACCAACTCCTCAGAGTTGTCCTGTGATCTCCATGTGTGTGCTGTAGCATGTGCAGGTCCATACTGAACCCACAGTAAATTTTTAAGATTTACACAGTTGTTATATGTATTTGGAGAATGAATTTCATGTTTAGACCATATCCTTTTTTGGATAAGGTGTTCAATCTTTGTTACTTTTATAAAAACATTTTTTTTCACTTGCAGATGATAAAAATATTTTAAGAGTGTTTCTGAGTAATGGTATTAAGGTCTGTTTCTGTTCTTTGTCCACTAATTGTGGGTTATTTCCCTACATAGTAACTAGTGTTGTAAAATGCTCAGGCAGTGAGTAAGTCATGGCCTTGCAGAGCATCTTCTGATCCCTGCCACACTGGCCCTCTGTTCCCAGCCTTGCTCCTGAAATAGCTGGCTGCCTACAGAACTAACCCTTGTTCTGCAAATGCCTATCAGCCCTTTATGTCTGCCTCATCCCAGACACTTGGTTTATAAGTAAGGACAGGAGTTAGTCTCTTAACGGTCCTTTAGCTCGTATTAGTCATTAATGTCAGTTTCTCTTGCTGTCACCTCATTTGTGCAGTGTTTTTCTGAGTCAAACCAGTTGTGGCTTCTGTAGAAGCAGGTTCCACTTTTGTTTTCCACTTTTTAACCCTAGGCAGACCACTTAGGGCATCGCTTTTGTCCTATCTCTGGTGATCTCTTGTTTAAGAACTGACTGCTTTCCTTGGGGTTTGCTGATTTTCACACTGAAGGAATTCACTGTGGGTGTGAACATTTTTTTGGGTTTCTCTTTGCCTTTTGCTGATGTTATTTCCTTTAGTTTTCTGAATTTCCTTGGCTTTTCTGATTTTTTAAGTAGTCTGCTACCAAATATTGTCTTATCTTTTATTTCATCCATTCTAGGAAGAGGACACAGAGGAAAATAACCAAACATTCAAGATGAAGACTAGTCCTTGGAAGTATGTTCCACATGAGAACCTTGTACAATGGGGAATTTACAGCACATGAAAAATACTTCACATTGTCCTCTGGAGTTCAGTTCTGTAGGGCTCTAAAACAAATTTTTTTCCCTTCATATATTCTATAATCTGTCTTTATATTTTAGACCTTTTGTGTGGGGGCCAGGGGCAGGGTTTCTCTAGTTTTTGGCTGTCCTGGAGCTCACTGTGTAGAACACGCTAGCCTTAAACTCACAGAGCCCCTTATGCCTCCTGAGTGCTAGGAATAAAGGGTGTGCCATTACACCTGGCTTCTTAATTATTGTTATATTCAAGGTTCCACCTTTGTAGCCCAGGCTAGCCTCAAACACAGACCATTTCTGCCTCTACTCCTAGGGCCTATTATAATAAGTGTGCAACATCACTTCTAGCTTAGACTATTTTTTTATAAGAATGTCCACTCCTGTCATACAAAAGTCCCTTTAGGGTTTGACCTGCTTGTCCTTTTTGTGGTTTTTCCTCTGTTTTAGTTCCCCGTTGCTACCTTGAGATTTAGGTCCCTGATTCTGAAAGAGTTCATGTATTTTTGTTTACTGAAAATAGTTTGAAAAAAAGTGAATAACATTTATGGTTGAACATTTAATTGAGGAGTTCATAAAATAAAAATAAGTATTCTGTGTGGATATAGAGAAGAAAGGCTACCATTAATACCGGAAATTGAGATCTAGAGAGATGGCTCAGTAGCTAAGAGCATCTCCTGTCTAAGACAGCTGGAGTTTTGTTCCCAGACCCTGTAGTTCCAGCTCTGGGAGGTCCGGTCTTCATGGGCTCCGACACACGTGACACACATTGAAACATGGCACGTGCTCATGTCCTAGTTCTCTCTGTTTCTATAGTATTCGGTATACAGGAAAATGTATCATTTTTTTTCCCTCTAGTTAGTAAAGGAGCAAAATTGTTCATGCTAGAGTCATGGTTTCCTTGGTGAACTCTATATCAGGAGTTAAGAAGCAGGGTAGGGAACAGAGGAAAGCCTCCACTGTGTGTCTTGTGTGCAAAGTGTTTTGTTTTTACCCGGGGTCCCTGAGCTATGGATGTCCAGACAACTTCAGATATTTGACCCTCCATTTTTGAGATGATAACTCTGTCACATTCTCTGGGTTGTATAATGCTTATGCAGAAACTGGTGGCAATTGCTACTAGTTTTCCCAATGCCTCGGGTTCATGTTTATCTGTTGTTTCTAGAGCACAAAACAATGCTGAGAGAATCTTTGCTCTAATGCCAGAGAAGACTGCACGCTCCTACTGCACAATGATCCGAGGGATGGTGAAGGTACCGTCTTTTGTTTATTTTTATCTTGAAGAGCCATTGAGTTGTTCTTTTCCACCCCCATACTAACATGGTTGTGAAATGCCTGGGGTCAGGAGTGTACGCATAATGTGATATTTTGCTGGTGGGTTCGATTCTAAGCAGGATGTCTGTTTGCTTCATACACGTCTGTACACAACATAAAACAGGTCTATGTAGACAGGGTCTCAGTGTGTAACCCTGGCTGGCTGGGTTCTTCTGTAGACAAGGCTTAAATACACAGCAGTTTGTGTGCCTCTACCTAGTATTAAAGGCGCTCTAATACTTAGCAAAAACTATTATTATTATTATTATTATTTTTCTTTTTTAGACAGACTCTGAAATTGCCCAGTCTGGCCTCAGACTCAGCAATTCTTCCCACCCTAGTCTCCAGAGTAATTGGAATCATGGGCATATCCTACAGCACTTAGCATGATCATTTTATGTAGTGTCTTTGTGAGCCTATGCTCTGTAACCTGTTAAATGAGGTCCTATTTACGACTTTGTATCAGCTCTCCAAAATTTTTGAGCTTTGCAGCATTTCAGATTTTGGATTAGGGATAAAAACCTTTATTAAGGTTTTGTGAGATTTTTTTTCCCTTTATTCATGTGTTTTCCTTTATTCATGCATCTTTCTGACTCCAAGTGTATAGGAGTGTTTGTGTGAACACATATACTCTCTCATTGTAATGGGTAGTGGAGGGTGTTGGATGCCTTGGACCAGTTAGTACAGGCATTTGTGAGCCCCCTGACATGGGTATGGGATTGAGAACTCCAGGCCCTCAGGCTGAGTCACCTCCCTCTTGAAGGTCAGAGGCTTGGAAGCTTTCCTGTGTGTTATAGGGTGTCTCAGAGTTGTGTCCTGAGTTGTCTCCCCTCGCCATCCTGTTTCTACCCGTTAGATGTGACATGCTCTTGCCTCACCCTCGGGTGTGACAACTGGAAATGTCTCTGAGCATTGCCAGTGCCCCCTGGCAGAAACGAGCTTCCTGAGAATTGGAGCCCCTGTTTTGTATGTTCACCTTCCTGGTTGTGAAGACGTTGATGATGTTGCTTTTTCCTCTCCAGCACCGAGCTTATGCACAGGCATTGAACTTGTACACCGAGTTATTGAATAACAGACTTCGTGGTGAGTTGGAGGACTCCCCTGTACCTGTGTCTTCCTCTAACCTACCTAATGTTGTGACCCTTTAATACAGTTCCTCATGGTGTGGTGACCCCCAACCATAAAATGACTTGGTTGCCACTTGATAACTAATTTTGCTACTGTTAGGAATCATATTGTAAGCATTTGATATACGGGATGTCTGCTGTGCCACCCCCAAAGGAGTCAGTCCCTGCAGGCTGAGAACCACTGCTTTAACAAAATCAGTGAGACCCTTGGGTTTGTCTCAGGCATTCGGCCACAGTTGTTGTTGGGGGGAGTGGTTTAGGTTTTTTGACTTTTGTTGCCACACTCGTGATTAAAATGGGACTAGAGATCTAGTTCTATGTTCATTCTCTCTCCACCTCAGCTGTTTTGTTAAGGTCCTTTTCTTTTACAGCTGATGTATATACCTTCAATGCATTGATTGAAGCTAAAGTGTTCACACCCAATGAGAAATTTGAGGAAAAATGGAACAGTATACTGGTAAGGAAAGCCCTTGGTTGTCTTGTAGCCACCTCTGACTAAGAAACACTAATGCAGCATTTCTGTGGTGGTCCCTGCTCTCAGCGAACAACTGCTCAGTGCCCTGCCCTTGCTTAAGAAGCCTCTCTAACTTGGGGTAGGGACACTGATTCATCAGTGACTACATAGCTAGATTCAGGAAGAGGTGGGGCACGTTAATGTGTGATTGGTCTTGTTCCGTAGGAAAGTAACGTACCTGTTCTAGGGTTCTAGCCAGGAACTGAAATTGAAATCACTGGGGAGATTCGTCAAAACTTAGAAACAGAATGTGGTTTTCTATACCACGGGCGCCTTCTGTTGTGTTTGAGAAGACTGCAGATAGATGAACACCTTGACCCATGTGGTGCATGATAGGCTTTCTGGAAGATGAGATCACTGTCAGGCGGTTCTCTGTCAGTGTTTGCTTTTGTTGGGTTGCTTTCAGAAAGGGTTTCACTAGGCTGGAACTTTGATATGTTAGCCAGGCAGGCTTTGAACTCATAGAGATCCCTTGCTTCTGAATCTCAAGTGCTGGGATTAAGGATGTGGGCTACCAAACCAGGCTGTTTTTTTTTTGTTTTTTTGTTTTTTTTTTTAAAGCAGATAGTTATTAAATTAGGGATATAGGTGCTAATTTGTTTCATATGTAGCCACAGAATTAAATTCTCTTAGCAGTTTTGGCAAATGACCTTGGAGTAAAAAAATTTTCCCATTTTGGATTCATCCAGGATCTGCTGAAACATATGCTTGCACAGAAGGTGAAACCAAACCTGCAGACGTTTAATGCTGTGCTAAAGTATCTCCGGAAGTTTTACGCGCTTGGAAGGTTGCCAGCCTTACAGACCTTACGTGAAATGAAACACCTTGGAATAGGTAAGGGTGCATCCTGGGTCCTCACTGAAGCAGAGACGAGCTGACCACTGCTCTCAGCCACAAAAGCAGAGAGTGTCCTTATCTTTACTCTTACTTACTGTTGGGGTTTCCTGGGGGCTTTTGTGATTTCATGTGCAGTTGGTCCTTTGTATCTGTCTCGGCATTGAACCCCAGATAAAAACCCCAGGTAGAAGTAATTGTAAATATGTATATACTTGTTTTTTGGTCATCCCTAAGTAATACAAGAAGTGTTTGCATAGCATGTATGGCGTATCAGATGTTCCCGGCATTCTAGAAATGCTTTGACATATACATTAGGATGTGTGTGGGCTCTGTGCAGATACTTCACCATTTTATGTGAGCATCTGAAAAGCTGGGCATCGGGGTTCTGGATACCAAGTCATAACTGTCTGCTGTGATAGGAGTGCTTAATCACTTCATGTTCTTTACAGTAAATACAATGTTACTTGAACATTTGAAAGACTTTTTCTGTAGCTCTCTTGATTTTAAAGGGAATTAATTGCTTTGTTAGCCAGTTTTAAATTCCAGGACATTTTTCTAGCATAATTGGGTATTCTAACCCAAATTATGTGCTACTGTATTGTAGATACTTCAGTAATTGCTTAAGATTAGTTGGGCATTGATTGACTTCGTGATGCTTTGCTGTTCTCATTAATGAATCTCGCCTGTATAGATATTATTAACAAAGTGATGTAGTCTTTAGGGTAACGTCACCTTTTCATGAGATGAGCTAAAAATGTCTTCAAAGGACTAGAAACGTGTGTTGCTTAAATGTTAACATTGTGCTTCAGCTTTATTTTAGATAACTTATTTATTTCTTTTTTTTTCCTCTGTCTACCTTGTGATTTGAGAACCCTCACTTGCAACGTACCATCATATTATTTATCTCTTTTATCAGCGAGGTATGTATAACCTTACATTATTTTGATTTGTATGAAAATTGACCATCTCTTGTTTACATAATTGTTGCAGTACTTGCTCCTCATATGCATTAAGAATAGAGGCTGTCCGGGCAGTGGTGGTGCACGCCTTTAATGCCAGCACTCCAGAGGCAGAGGCAGGCAGATCTCTGAGTTTGAGGTCAGCCTGGTCTACAGAGCAAGTTCCAAGATAGCCACGGTTACACAGAGAAACCTTGTCTTGAAACACAAACAGAAACAAAAATACACATAAAAATTAAAAAAAAATTTAAAAATACAGAATTCAGCCCTGCGTGGTATTAGATGCCTGTAATCCTAGTACCAGCATTTAGGAGGCAGAAGCAGAAGAATCAAAGTTGGAGGCCTGCAAGACAGTTACTTCCAAAAGAGAAAAAGAAAGAAAGAAAATTTACAAATTAGCATTTGCAGTTTGAGCAAAAAGGTTACTATTGAGAGTAGTGTCCTTGATTGTGATATAAAATACAAACTGGAAAGGGCTATGAAGAGTGCTAACATTTTGAACTATAACAGAGAATCGGCAAGGTGAGTAGTTAGGGGTTCCTTTTGGTCTTTAGAACTGCACTGCTAAGTATAATAGCTTAGTAGTCACATATAGGTAGTTTGAGTATATTTTAAAAAAATGTGGTATTAGGGCTCAGCAACCATATTCTTTTCCTTTGTGGGTTCCAAGAATCACACTGCCATCAGGCTTGGCAGCAGTTAACCTTCCGTAACAGCAGGCCCTCCTACCGTCCCCGAGGTCCTCCTCCTCCTCCTCCTCCTCCCTTCTCCAGTCCTGTCAGTCTTCCTCACGGGGTCCCTTCTACTTCATATGTCACATACAAACATATGCAGCTGCGTCATCGAGACTTCATGTGAACGAGGCATGTAATAGTTGTCTGAGTATGACTTATCTTATGTAATATGATGACCTCTAATTCTGTTTTCCTGCACATAGACAAATAGAACACCATCATGTATTCCAGACCTGGTGGCACTTGTCTATAATCTCAGAACTTGAGAAGTCACAGCAGGCAGATCAGATGTTGAAGGTCATCTCTGAGCCAGCACATGCTGAGTCTCAGAAAAAGGGAGAGAGGCGGGCTAGGAAGATAGGTCAGTTACACAATCGAAAAGCTATAGCGTTTTATCCCAGAACACAAGTGTGGTAACGCGTACTTGTAGTCATAGCTGAAATGGGTAGATCCTTTACCTTAGGGCCATCCAACCTAGCCATTTTCCCCTTAAGTTGCTCTTGTCACTGGATGTTATCATTAGCACCAAGACACACCCTGTTACAAAAAGGGAGATGATTCAGTGCAAGCCTTGGGAGCTTAAATTGGATTCCTGAACCATTGTGAAGCCCAACTAGGTAGTGGATGTCTAATCCCAGTGTCCATGGTGAGATGGGAGAAGAGACCATAGAACTCCCCAGAAGTAGCTCACAGGTGAATACCCAATTCCTGATCTCCGTATCTTAGTGTTGGGATTAATAAGCATATGCCACATATACTAGGCTACCAATGCCGTTTTCAGAAAGTCCTTGCCTATGCCATGGTTTTAAAGTGATGTCCCTGTGGATTTTCTTTACCAGTTTCAGAATGTTAGGTCTTACATTAGTCTTTGGCACATTTTTAACGATTTTTGTACACAGTGAGATGATTTTTTTTTATACATATAGAAATAGAATTTTGAGGGCCACAGAGATGTCTTAAGTTGGTGGTTCTCAACCTTCCTAATGCTGTGACCCTTTAAAACAGTCCCTAATGTGATCCCCAAACATAAAATTATTTTCATCGCTATTTGTAACAGTAATTTTGCTACTGTTATGAATCATAATGTAAATATCTGATATGCAGGATCATATGGGACCCCTGTGAAAGGGTCAGTTGACAACCCACAGGTTGAGAACCACTGGCTTACGTGGTTAAGAGAACTTGTTGATCTTCCAGAGGCACAAGCCCAGCACCACCTGTAAGTCCAGCTTCTGAGGATCTTGCATTTTCTTCTGGAATCCCAGAATACCTGTACACATATGGCACACATTCACATACAGCAGTGGTTCTCCAACCTGTGGGTTGTAATCCCTTGGAGGTGGGGGGAACGGACACATATCAGATATCCTGCAAATCAGATATTTACAGTGTAATTTACAACAGTAGCAAAATTATAGTTACGAAGAAGCAACTAAAATGATTTTATGGTTGTGGGGGTCACCACAACATATGGGAAGGCTGAGAAACGCGGACACACATGAATAAAATATAATTTTAGAAAGAAAGAAACGAGTATATTCCTTCTGTTTAAAAGGCTGGGTTTCTACAGTATGTTTCTTGGCTCATTGCTCTATAAGTTCATTGCTGAGCCCTCTTCAGTTCTGACTATGTGTACGTTTTTGTGGTGGTGTAGTGTAGGAGAGTGTAGTGCTTAGTGCTCACAGATGAGCACGGGAAACTAGGGATATTAAACACACCAGGTGGTCTCTTCAATGGAGAGATGGATAGCCTCTTTTCCTCCCAAAAGGCGGGGAACAGATGTGAATAATAGCCTCATGACCTGCATTACCTGTATGGTCCAGGCGTACTGGCTCCTCCAGACCTTATCATGTGTTTTGTTTACCTTGAGCTTGCTTTCTTGGTTAATCTGTAGGACCTATCACTATGGGAGACTAAGACTCCCAGTATCCCTTGTACTTTACAGTCATTTTGATGTAGTCACAATCTTAAGCTTTACTGTACACATGGAGTTGAGTTACTTATAACCAGGAAACTTTTCCTCATTGTGCTCTGCTTAGATATGCCTAAAATAAACTCCCTGGTGTCAGGCTTTCAGAGTTTGAGCTAGCACCAACTACTGAGTTATATAGAACTGGCCTTCTTGCCTTTGTGGATCGCTGTTCTGCTGGCTGTGGTGTTTGCAAATACCCCCCAACTCCACCCTACCCCCAATGTACAGTTTTTGCCCTGTCAGTGTTTGGTTGCCTTTTTCAAAACCCAATTATTTTGCTGTGTAGCATAGAATGTCTTGAACTTGCTATGCAGCTCAGGTGAACCTGATTGATGATCTTCAGTATTGGGATTAATAAGCATGTATGGCCATACCTGGCTCATGTGACTTCTAAGAACTGCCCCATCCACTAATCCATTCTGCATTTGGCTTTCTTTCTTGGCTTCCTTAAATCTGTTTTTACTTTAAAAAACACAAGTACTACCAAATAATTTGGTTAAGTGTGTTGGTTTGGGATGGGGCCGTTGGTATTTGTCCCACTCAAAAGAACTTTGAGCTTCTTAGGAAGGTGAAGTCTAACTGGAACAGAAGGGCAGAGACAATGACTATTACATGTTTTACAAAGACTTGGGCCATGGGCTCGTGGGTTCTTCAGCAAGTTTTTGGTCCTGCCTAGGTAGCTATGCCGGGTCTTAGGCTAAAGATGGAGGCAGCAGATAGGAGGACTTTATATAAGGGGGGCTGTGAAGTTGGTTCTACTTATGGAAGTGGACTCCTGATTAAAACCCATTTGCCTTGGGGCTGGAGAGATGACTCAGAGGTGAAGAGCACCGACTGCTCTTCCAGAGGTCCTGAGTTCAATGCCCAGCACCCACATGGTGGCTCACAATCATCTGTAATGATATCTGGCGCCCTCTTCTGTATACGTAATAAATAAATAAATCTTTAAAACAAACAAAAAAAAAAACCATTTGCGTTACTTTTCTGCAGGTAACACTATTATAAAAGTACCATCCCTCATCATCTATGATATCATGAATGAATTAGAGGGAAAGAAGTTCTCTCCACAGGACCTGGATGATGGTATGTACAGAAACTACTTATGTTATTCCTCTAGCTAATGACAGGTGCTTTGCCTGACTGCCGTTGGAGACCTTGTGTTGAGGGCAATGTTTACTTAGCTAAGTAACAATATTTGCATTGAATATTCTGAGAAAGCCAAGATGTCTGTGGCATATTATTGTTATTGTTATGAAAATAATGTTACATCCAAAGCAACCAAACTTGTGAACTTTGGTTTTCAGATAAATTTTTTGCATCAGCCATGAATGTGGTAAGTGCCATTTCCCTGATTATCCCTGCTCTAACGGTTCTTGTCTATCTTCTCATTTTCCTCTAACTGGATGCTTCTGCATGTCCTTTCACTTTGAACTCTTCTGTTCATGTCTTTGCTTCTGCTGTCCTCCTTTTTATACAATCTATACTTTTAAAACCATATCCTAGCTCTATTCTTTATTGTGTTGTTCTTTTTCATGCCTGTTTTGATAAACTTTCATTTTAGAATATTTTTGGCCTATTTACTTTGTAAAATGATAGAAATAGATTATTATGTTGCTTTTCTTTTCTTTCTTTTTTTTTTTTTTTAATTTGGTTTTTCGAGACAGGGTTTCTCTGTGTAGCTTTGGAGCCTGTCCTGGAATTCACTCTGTAGCCCAGGCTGGCCTCAAACTCACAGAGATCCGCCTGCCTCTGCCTCCTGAGTGCTGGGATTAAAGGCGTGCGCCACCACCACCCGGCTATTATGTTGCTTTTCATTTTATCATCATCATAGGAGAAATTTCATATTTTCAGGATGAGTAGAGAACATCCTGTTTGCCAAGGATAATTGTGTGCTAGCTTAGTGTCTGTCTTGTGGAATTTTCCTCTGAGAGCTCATGGTTACTCCAATGTAGCCCTGTGTTAGTGTATGTAACAGGAGGGGAGGATGTCAAGGCTGGATCTTGAAGATATTTCATGCTGATTTGGATTGCACAGTGGAATTTCTAACTCAAAATAATTTTGTTTTAAATTTCACAAACCTAGGGTTTATTTTTCCCCGAGTTTCTTGTTACTTTTTTGCTGTCAATCAATAAATTAAATCTATATTGTTAGTTAAATATTTATGCATAGAAATATATACCTTTTTTTAGATGGTGTTTCTCTGTGTAACAGCCCTGGCTGTCCTGGAACTTACTTTGTAGACCAGGCTGGCCTCAGACTCACAGATTTGCCTGCCTCTGCCTCTTGAGTGCTGGGATTAAAGGCATGCGCCACCATCATCTAGCCTAGAAACATACTTTTTCACTATGTGTTGAGTCTCTGTTTATCTTATCTTACAAGAATGTCTGGGTAATACTAGTTGCAAATTTTCAGTGTTCATCTCTCAGAGATTTAGAGCTTGCTTACCGAGTACATCATCTTCTAAACACGGGGGACAACCGGAAACTGATTGGGGGTGATTTTCAACGTAATTACTATTAGTAAGTATGTTACTTTATGTTTTTAAAGACTCTGTGTGTGTGTGTGTGTGTGTGTGTGTGCGCGCGCGCTTGTCTGTGAGTATATGCACACACCTGTGAGTGCATGGGAAAGCCAGAGGAGGGTACGAGGGGTCCTCTCTCATTCTCTGCCTGGTCCTCTAAGGCAGTCTCTTCTCGAACCTAGGCCTTGTTTCTCAGCTAGTCAGGAAGCCCAGTAAGCATCCTCTCTGCCCTACCTTGGAGTTGGTTACAGGCACTTGCTAGGAATGCCTGGTTTGTTTTCTGGTTTCTGGGATCCAAACTCTAGACCTCATGATTTTGAGCCATCTCGCTAGCTCTCTCCTTACATTTTAATTACTAGATTCTGCAATGGGAGGATCCTTTTTTGTTTTTGTTTTGTTTTGTTTTTTCAATACAGGGTTTCTCTGTGTAGGTTTGGAGCCTATCCTGAAACTTACTTTGTAGACCAGGCTGGCCTCAAACTCGCCTGCCTCTGCTTCCCGAGTGCTGGATTAAAGGTGTGCGCTACCAACGCCCTGCCAATGGGAGGATCTTAATGACCGTTTATCTCAGCTCAGTTTTGGGTCATATGCCTGTTATTTCATAGCACTGAGCACTTGGAAGTTAACGCAGTGGGGCTAAGAAGATGGCTCTATGGGTAAAAAAATACTTGCTATGTAAGTGTAAGGTCCTGGGTCCAGGTCCCCAGCACCCACTGGTGGAATGTCTGTGAACCCAGCATGAAGTAAGAAGTAGAAATAGGCAGATCCGAGGAGCTAGATGAACATTGTGGGTGGCCACAACAGGAGCTCCAGGTCCAGTGAGATGGACAAACAGTTAAGGACATTGAAACACAACCCCCCATCCTACATGCATCTGTATAGGCAAGCACATCTGCATACATAACACAAACAAAAAGATGAAAAGGGTGATGCAGTGACCTGTCTATTGTGTATAGAGAATTTATCTTCTATGTTACATTTTATGCCTTGATGTGTCAGGGTGTGTCTGTGTCCAGTTCCTTGTTTTCCCCACTGAGTACTTTCAGTACAAATATCAGTTGAGATAACTGCATCTAGGATCAGAAAGTAAGTATACTGAGCAGGCAGCCCAGATTGTCCAGCTGAGTATCAACTGGTCCAACTCAGTTGGGAAATTAATTATAGCCAGCACTTCCTTGGTCAAGCACTGACCCTTCTAACTTGAAATTATAAATAATTTTTATTGTGTGTATATGCCACAGTATTGGGGGTGCTTATCAAAGAGACAACCTTGTGGAATAAGTTCTCTCCAGGAACGTAAGTCAGGTTGCCAGGTTTCTGTGAGAAACAACGTACCTTTACCCACTGAACCATCTCACTAACCTGAAATTAGAAACATGAAATATCTATGCTTAATACATGAATAACTACATTGAAACGTCACTAATCATTCCTTATTGTTACACATACAGACTTTAAACATGCTTTTTCTCTCCACAGTTCGAAGTTTTTCAGTTTGATTTGTTCAATGGAACAAATTGATGTTACCTTGAAGTGGTATAAGGACCTAATACCATCGGTAAGAGGATTTATTACTTCTCTTTTTTTTGTCTTTGTAGAGGAATAGGTGAGCGTCTTTCCTGATGGATGCTTTAAAGTCATGTTTGTATTCTTCTCACTCAGGTGTTCTTACCCCACTCCCAAGCATTGATAGGTCTTCTCCAAGCATTGGATGTGGCCAATAGGCTAGAAATGGTTCCTCAGATTTGGAAAGGTTAGTGTCAGGTTTGTGCCAATTGTATTGTAACTTCAGTTACTGATATCTTGATTAACCCATTTATATTTTTAGTACTGAAAGTTTTCATTTTTAACTAAGTTAACATATTTGTTAAATACCTTCTGGGCCATTGCTCCTGTTACATTGGATGAGTACTCGTGCAAAATAAGCTCGTTTTATACAGTTGTTAAATGATAGAATCTAGGAAAAGTTGCTAATTATGTAACTGGTACTAACTCTTGAGTGTCGGTATCCTCCCATAAAGCCTGTGCTCTTTTCTGTCAGCCTGATTCATCACCTTGGTGCAGTAAGAATCGGTAGCAATGATTATGTTGCTAAGTGGTGGATATGAACGCGGTCGTGTCTCAGTCTGTTTCATGTGCTTCAGCTATTAGTGCCTGAGAAACGGGTACTGAAATCCAGCTCTGTGTCTTACTCAAGTATAGTGCATGTGCTGTGTTTTATATTGACTGCAAATAGTTCATTGGCATTAAATCTCACTGTAGCTCTGGCAGGCCTGGTATTCACTTTGTAGACCAGGCTGGCCTTGAACTCTCAGATGTTTCACCAGCTGTTTTGCATTTTGATGATCACTGTTACTTTCTTTTGCTTTAAGATAGTAAAGAATATGGCCATACTTTTCGAGGTGCCCTAAAAGAAGAAATCTTGATGCTCATGGCCAGGGATAAACACCCACCAGAGGTAGGGCTGACTTGAAGTTTAAGTTCCACCATCATCATTAGATGTGCACTGACCTGTGTATTTGTCCTTTCAAAGGTTGTTTCCCTGATTTTATCCATCCTTTTGTGGGATGTTCAGATGTGCAAATCTAGATTTAGGCTAAACATGCATTACCATTAGCAGAATACCAATCTTAGTGTTAGCCTTATTCCTCTAGTCCAAAGCAGGCAGCAGAAAAATGACAATGAAAGCAATCATGACAATGAAGCCAGATTCTTATTCCAGGGGCTAGAGAGCTGGCTCAGTGGAAAAGCACTTGCTCTTCTTGTAGTGGGCCAGGGTTCAGCTGCCAGTACCCATCTCAGTCAGCTCACAAACACCTGCACTCAAGTGCATATACTCCCCCGCCACACACATGCGCACACATCATTAAAAATAATAAAACTAGGGCCTGGAAAGGTGTCTCAGTGATTAAGGGCAAAGTACTCTTCTTTCAGAGTACCCTGGTTCTATTCCCAGAACCCAGGTGGAGGCTCACAACTGTCTGTGACTCCCAGTTCCAGCAAATACGATGCCCTCTTCTGGCCTCTGAAGGCATCAGGCACACATCTGCACATGCAGGCGAAACATACATACACATAAAATAATTGTAATTGCTACCTGAAAAGATGTGAGATGGCTCAGTGGATAAAGGAGCTGTCTCCCAAGTCTGATGACCAAAGTTCGTTCCCTGGAACCTTCATAGAAGAAGGAGAGAACCAACTCGCATAAGTTGTCCTCTGATCTCTACACATAGGCTCTGGCACCCTTATGTGCACATGTATACACAGTCAATCAGTAAATTAATACAAAACCTTTTAAGGGAAACTCACGATTAGATTTCAAACATGTAGTTAATTGCACTATCCTAAGACAGATCCAGGCTGCTTTTTGCTGTATTTCTTGTTTGCCATGCATGTGATAGTCTCGATTTTAAATTCTTGTCAGACCAGCTAGGCAGTTCTGCTGACTCTTAGAGCCTCTCAGCTTCAGGTGGCATTTGCTGACTGTGCTGCTGATATCAAATCCACGTATGAAAGCCAAGATGCCCGGCAGAGCGCTCTTGACTGGCCAGCCAACCCTCTACAATATATAGCTGTCCTTTTTTTAAGAGGTGGCAGAACCCAGGAAGCATGGTGAGTATAAGTTCCCAAGTGTAAATACCAACATCTATTCTTAGAGCTAAAACATTGATGCGGGTTGATAGATGAGTGTTCTCTAACTCAGCTTAGTGACAGGTAGGAACAAACCTCAATATACAATGGGATTTTGGTGGATGCTTGTAAAAGGAAACTTGGTAAGGCTAGTATGTGTGATATATTTGAGAAGATGGTATTGTTCAGGTATGGTGGGAATTCTCATTTTATTTCATAACTTATAGTTTTCTGTGTCTTGCTGGGCAAGAACTCAGCCTCACTATGGTGCCCCTATAAATGGCTCTGTGAGCAGTGTATGTTTGAAGATGCTCTTGGAATTAAATAGCAGTCACTTGTAAGTGCTCCTGTCATTCCCATCCCTAACTTACAGCGTGGAGTGGGTACCGTAGATTTCTGACAGCTGACAGGTTTTAAAACGTGGCCTTGACAAGAGCCTATCTTCGGTTTGTGCCGCTATTCTGCTGCTGTGTGTTAGTGTTTATAAATGGGGACCTTCGGTACACTCGCTCATTTTTCTTGTCTGTTCTCTCCCCCTCTCCCTGTCTCTCTCCCTCCCTCCTTCCCTCCTCTCTGTGGTGTACATAAATGTATTGGACATCTATTGCTAGTTCAAATGTGCCTGTTGTTGAAAACATCATTTTCTGGAGAAGAATCTTGTCTTTGGGCTGTAGCTCACTTAAATGTTACCTGTTTAGCACTGTGTTGCCAGTAAAAATAACAAAAAAGCAAGGTATTTGCATGGTCAGGCAGGTGGACA
Organism: Peromyscus aztecus; assembly: GCA_902168405.1. Classification (NCBI taxonomy): domain Eukaryota; kingdom Metazoa; phylum Chordata; class Mammalia; order Rodentia; family Cricetidae; genus Peromyscus; species Peromyscus aztecus. The sequence goes on along the minus strand of CABHPQ010171530.1, from coordinate 6,163 downwards.
CACTATGAAGCAGGCTGTGATGATTGGCGCAGGGGTACGGACCTCAGCTGAGTCATGGGAGCTGAATGTATGTGTTTTGCCTTTGTCTTGCATGTGGCAGGCTGATGGCGTTCACATATATGAGACTGTTGCCTTAATCTGAGCCTGTTCTTCATATTGGAGTTTTAGGGTAAACTGACTCAGGTTTAAGAAGGGAGTAGGCTAAGCTCATCCGACTGCCTCTTCTCACCTGCACAGGGTGTAGGATGGATCCCCACCCTGGAGGATACAAACCAGTAGTTCTTATCACTGGCCATATCTCAGCTTTACCTCTTGAATCTGTGCTTCCAGAATTGGGAACTAGTTGAGCCCACAGGAATTCAGGGAGTCTGTATCGCTTCTCTTTAGGTCACGTAGTTTCTGAGCCTGCGGAGACCAGCTTTGTCTGGCTGCTGCCTGTTCTTCTGTCAGCAGTCATGTTTTTCTTCTTCCACAGGAAAATGTTGGCACTTTTCAAAAAGCAGAATAAGATCCCCAGGTAAGCTGACACTTATGGGGCCTCACCTGGTACAGGCATGACTTAATCCTTGGGCTTTGACTCTTGGGTACATGATTGAAATTTCTCCAGATACCCAAGCCACTGCATTTGCGGGCTCTTTGGTTAGATAGGCAAGCAGTTCATCTCCTACCATTCGGGGCATCCTGAGAAAGCTTTTTCTCTGCTCAGTGATCACATCTTGGGGATATATAGAATGTTATCCTATAACTTTCATCCAAAGTTAATGAGGATTTGAGTAATAAACATACTCTGAACTTTGCCTGTAAATATTTGACTAGAAGTTAAGAAATTGGGGACACTGGAGAAGTGGCTCAGTGGTTAAGAGCACTTGGCTTGCTTTTAAGATAAAGGTTCAGTTCTTGGCACCCACATGGACACTCAGCATTTTTAACTCGAGTTCCTGGGGATCTGACACCTTCTGGCCAACATGGGCACTGCACACAAATAGTGTGCCTATGTACATGGAGGAAACACTGGTATGTGTAAAATATGTCTTCAAAGAAAAAAAGTGAGTTGGGGACTGCTCAGTTTGCTTTCTTTTACAGAAGTGAATTGCTGGAAGAGTTTATGGACACTGCAAAAGCATCTGATAGTCCTACTTTAGCCATTGAAGTCGTGAAGCTGGCAAGTGCCTTCAGCTTGCCTGTTTGTGAGAGCCTTGCCCAAAGAGTAATGATGGATTTCACAGTTGACCCAAAACAAAAGTAAGTCTGTCTACCTCCTCTTTGGGGGCTTACAGCTTTCTCCTGTACGATGTCGTTCTCTTGAGGTGGTACAAGTTTGGAACTGTTGGAACCTTTCCTTTGTTCTTGTAGTAGTTCAGTGCATTTTTGGGATCCCTTTTTCTGCTTTCTAAAGTGCTGTGACTGTGTGTGTCAGATGCCAAGCACCCACAACCCTGTGAGCTGAAGTGTAGTGTTCTTTCTTTTCCTTACAGAGAAGCCCTGGGTAACCTCACTGGGTCAAACAACAGTAGCGATGGAGACAGCAGCAGTGACAGTGACGGTGACATCAGTGAAGACAAAAGAAAGTGAGAGGTGGTTCACAGTGACTGCTGGAACGTTTGAGGTGGTAAATTAGGCAGATCCAGGACTGAGGGTGTAATGTAAGCTCAGTGGTACAGCACTAGCCTAGCAGACACAAGACCATGGGATTCATCTCCAGCACTACTAAGATGCAGACCTGGGCAGGTTTTTGCCTAGATATGGACTAGCACTGTGAGGTCTAGAGGAATAAATCTCACACAATGCTGTGTCTGCAGACTTCATTATCACTAATCGTCACGTTAGAGCTCCCTGGCCTTTGCTGTCTGCCTGATCTGTGATGTGCTCATGGCCTAGAGATAAAAGTTTAAACGGGTTTTCCTGCAGGAACGTAATTACTGTTGATTAATCAAATTCCAGTTTGGAGATTTGATTTGGATTTTTAATGTGAGTAGCTGTCTTAGACCTAATTAAATCAGAAGCAAGTTACTGGTTTTAGGCTACACAGCTGGTAAAATGATGAAATAAAACACGGTGAGTGTTTGTCTTTATTTTTTGTATGTGTGTACTTGGTCATGTGGGGGCCAGAGCTCAATGGTGTCTTCTCCAATTGTTTATTTCTCTCACTGAGCCTGGAGATTGCTGCTTCATTAGACTGGTTGGCCAGCCCTAGGGATCCGCCTGGCTTTTTTACATAAACACTTGGGGATCTGAACTGAGGTCCTAAGACCCACCTGGCAAGCACTTTACTTGGGGAGCTCCCTCTCCAGTCCCAGCCTTTGTCTTCTAACTAGAATGTCCAACAGTGTTATAGTTATGAGTGGTATAGCTCTTGGCTAAGCACATGGGGTCCTCTATTTCCACCCCACCAGCACACACAAAACATTATTTTGGTCTACATGGGCACTTCTCTTGATAAGTAGATATCTCAAGTGATCTAGGGGACTATGATGACAAATGGATATGAAATGTCCTGACACTCTTGCTACTGACTAGCTTGGTCAACCCTCCACTAATCATGTTTCTTTTAAATGATATTAATAGAAGCCAGTTAGAAATTTGAGGTTTTTAGGGCTAAGCTCACAAGTGCTACCGCCACCAACCCATATACACTCCCTCCAGATAATTCAGGCACTGAGTTCTGCATTATGAGGAACAGCTTTACCCTCCAGCTTTGATGGTTTTCGATGTGTGTGCTTTTTGTTGTCTGTGTTCCCATCTCCTTTTACCGTCTATTCCTAGGGTAGGGCCCAGTCTTGTCTTCATAAATCTTGGTGCTTTGTCTTACTCACCTAGAAAAGAAGGCATCCTAGGAGTGATGTGGCGTTGGGGAGTGGGGTGCCAGTTGATTACTGACAAAGCAATTTTGGTAAAGGACAGAGGGCAAATTAGGAGTAGTTGGCTGCCAGGAAGGCTATCAGCTCTGTCCACTGGCTCTAAGTCCTGTTCCTGTAAGCAACAATGCCCTTGCTTGCATTTGTGGTATGCCTCTTCCCACCCAGGCCTTAAGCACTGGCTTGAAGCCAGCTAAAGAAAACCTTTGACATGAGTATGTGATGGACCTTCAAATCTACTCAATATGTGTAACTCAAACTTTCACCTTTCTTAGCAAACCCTCACTGAACCAAGATGTGCCATGAACTCTATGGAGACAAAGGTTTCTCTGCCAAAGTTGACCGCCACTCCAGTTTTTACTTTCTGACTCAGCTATGCCTTGAATTTCATCTTTGTCCTGATGCTAGCTTGCTCTTTATTTCACGGGTTCTCATTCCTTGTTCATTAGATTGCACAAATTCTTACAGAACTCTAAAGTTGGCCATTCTCAGTGTTTGGCTCTCTCTTTTGAGTAGCCTTTTTGCCGTGGATCTGTAATTCCACTGTCTACATGGCCATACTACTCTAGTACCACATTCCTAAATGACACTTAATGAATTAAATGGGTTTTTGCTATTATGGAACCCCTTGTTTTAACGTGTCTAGTTTTAGACTTATATAGACATTGCCACTATGTACACTATGCTGGCTTTGAAGGGCAAGCCACCTGCATCGAGCATCTTGAGTGCCAAAATTCCAGCTGTGACACCATGTCTGCCTTTCATGTGCTTGCGGGAAAGATTTGTGTTCCAATTCACATTTTTAAACATGATATAGGATAGAAATCTTGGAGTTACAACTCACATCCAGTTAGCATCAGAATCAAGGGATAGGTTGTTGTTTTTTTGTTTTGTTTTTTCCCTTAACAGCTTCCCCCGACCCCCTTTGGCTTTTCCAGACAGTTTCTCTGTAGCTTTGGAGCCTGCCCCTGGCTCTGCCTCCTGAGTGCTGGGATAAAGGCATGTGCCAACACCACCCAGCCCTTAACACATTCTTAATATGCATCCAGGATTAGCCTTGAACTCAGATGCTTGGGCCTCCAGAATCCTGGGATTAAAGGCACCTACCACACCTGGCTCAGAACTGAGGCTTGAGAAGCCTTGGAACATTAAGAGTGGGTGTGTTGCTTAAAATAGGTACCAGCTCTGATGCTTAAGCAAGCATATGAAAAGCGGCAGACTGAAGGCCCTAGAAATAGAGCTCATTGGTATGATATGCGTAGTATGCATGAGATCATGCTTAGTTCCCCAGTGGTGCAAAGCATGTGAGGACAGGATCTATCTGAGCAACTTATAACAGGAACGGGTGAAACTGGTACCAATAAAACAAATGAGAGAGCACTCTGAGTGGGGAATCTTAAGGTAAAGATTTACCTGCCTATATGCAAACGTGGAGGTGCCCACAGAAGTTCTTCCAGAGGGCACTCGATCCCTTGGAGCTGGAGCCACAGCCAAGCTGTGCTGGGACTTAGGTCCTCTCTCTAGTTCCTTACTATGGACTTTAATGCTTAAGTGCCACCTCATTGACCAAGACCCCATTGGTCTTAAAACTTTGTTTGGAAAAACCAATTTTTCGGAGAAGCAAAGCTGCTGTAATAAACACTACACTGAGCATCGGGTTCAGAGGAAATACTTTCAAAGTTCTCCTGTCAGTGGTTATGTACTACTCTTCTGTAACAGTGCCCTTCCTTCCCTTTGTTATTTCAGTTGGAAAGTAGTTTTCTTCCAACCCTGGGGGCTGCAATCCTTTTTCAGGGGAGAGGACCAGAACTTCTTATTAAAATGAACTAAGATCCAAACCTTTCCTCTACAAGTCTGATCATACACGTGCACGGCTATGTGTACCAAGACTGCTGGCAGCCTTACAGCTAGAGACCCTGGACAGGACAATGCTGATCATCTGTGTTGATGACAGTGCTGACTTGAAAGATGAAGTGTAGTTTTACTAGAGAAAAGGGTGTACTGATTTGGTATAAAGTCACATGTAGGACACAATTAAAACCTTCCAGGCCGTGACACATCTTCAATCCCAGCACTTGCAGAGGCAGGCAGATCTCTGAGTTCAAGGACAGCCAGGGGTACACAGAGAGACCCTGTCTTGAAAAACTAAAAAGAACAAAAATCCCTGCCAGACTCATTAAAGCGTATTAAGGAGTGCTGCACACCTGACCTGCCCAGCTGTGGACTCTTCCAAGGATTCAGGACTGAGCAGGACTTTTAATACTTCTGACAACTCATAGTAGCCAAGAGTAAAGGTCACTTATTCCTAAGGACAACCTCAACCTTGTACCTGTAGGATGTATTCTCACAGCAATGGCCCCTTGACTGGATACTGCTTTATATAAAACACTCAAGACTCATTAAACAAAACGATCTAGTTTAGAGAAACCACATCACCTTCACCCTGCCTCTTACAATGCCTGAAATTGAAAGAAGCCTAGACCACTGAACCCGGTAAGGGTAAGCTTCCTACCAATCAAGCCTTTTTATTTGCCTTTTGTATTAATGGAGATGGCCTGTTCTTCTGCACTGAGTTCAAGCAAGTTACTCTGAAACTGGTGGGATTACTCATTTGGGATTGGCAGACTGCTTTTATCCAGAACCTGTTGAAAGAACAGAGGATTTAAGTTAACCCAGTGTACTGTGTTTAAAGATTGCTAAGAGTACTGCAGTTTAATTACTGATTTAGGAGCTCAAATAAATAAATAGAATTAAATTGAAGCAGAGTTCCAGCACAGATTGGGAACTCAAATAAATAAAAA
>CABHPQ010171529.1:578-45915 GCA_902168405.1 Peromyscus aztecus | reverse complement strand
AGAGATTTGACTTTGGGGTGTGTTTGGGTTAAGGTGGAGAAGTACAGCAGTACCAGGATCATGAAGCGCTTACGTTCAATGGAAGGAAAAGAGTAGATGCCAAGGAAAGCTGGGTCCCAAGTGTGAGCTTAGGCACAAGCAGCCAAGGCAGCCTTCCCCAACTAATGTCAGAGGCCTCTTCAGCAATCAGTGAAAAGTGCTCGTAGAAACTCTCAGGTCCAAAGGAAACTCCACTCCCCTAATTATAGAGTCCACCCCCTTCTACCAAAGGAGCCATTCCTCACTGTAGAAAAAGCAGTTGACAAGTGTCTGTGAACAGCTGGAGTAGACGGTTCTGGGCTAAAAGCATTAACTCTCTTTTCTCTGTCCAGAGGGCTGGATACTTGTACATTAGACAGAGATGTTCTCAGCACAATGAGGTGAACTTTTAAGTCTATACTTAGAAAACAACCAAAGAGAATTTAAAATTTTGAATTTGTGACTATAATAGTAGTAGTCTTCAGTATTTCATCGGACTAGATTAACAGCTGATTAGAAATCTATTGATTAATGTTGAAACTCTGAGCCTTTGAAGTCCTAATATGGCAATAGCATAGGAAGAAGGAAAGAAATCAAAATATTTCTCATTTTTCACATACCTTAAGTCACTTTCAAAGGACATGACTGCTCCAAGGTATGGTTGAGGGAAAGGTTTTTCTTGTAGATATGAGGGAAAGTACAGCCAGAGGCATCTGGAAGAGTCCAGAGAAGGGAGAAATAGTAGTAGATTGAACATGAACAATAGACTGGTTGTGACCATGAGACGGAAAAAGGGAGAGTGACCAAGAAAGACAGGAGGGTGCAGGCAAAAGGAGACCACATGAGAGGGGCGGAGAGAGCAAGAGAGGATGACAAGAGAGAGAACTAAGACAATGCATGGCCAGATGGCAAGGTTATATAGGGATGAGAACCTGGGAAAGGGACACACACGAACTGGGGAAGTTTAGGGTAGGAGGCAGCATGAGAAGACCTGGGAAGAGTCACTGAGCGAGCCTGGAGGCCAGCATGAACTCTTGTATGCTAACAGGCACCACGATAGCTATTTGTCCTCTCTGGCAATGATGAGGAATGGTTTCTTTGGTACAGGGGAATGGGTCCCAGAATTTTTGGGAGTGGAGTTTTCTTTGGACCTGACAGAACTAACCCTGGAGACATCTCTACTGTATCCTTGTTGGAGTCTCTACTGTTCCCTTATAGACACCTCTATTGCACACGTGCACAAGTTTACATTGTGCTCCCATAGATGACTCTACTGTGCCCCCAATGTGCTCCCAAAGGAGCCTCCAATGTGCCCCTGAAGGAGTCTCTACTGTAACCACATAAGATTCTCTCTTGTGCTCCATAGATGGCTCTAGTGTCCCTGTAGGAGCCTCTAGTGTGCCCTTTTATGAGTCTCTACTGCGGTCCTAAAAAGTCACTACCATACTTGTGTGGATCTATAGAAATCACTTCTCCAGCTCTGTGGAGTGAATCTCAGTGCGAGTTTGGAGGATGGGGAAAGACTGTCCAGGATTTCCAAAGTGATATCTTCAGCACAGAGCCAACACACTATGCTCCCCATTTAGCTCATCCTTCCCCTCACTGTCAGCCATTTTACTTCCATATGGTTCCTTTACCTTCAAGTCACATTTCTTCTAATTAACTATTAATTTGTGTAGACACTGGATCTTTCTACATAGCCTTGACTGACTTGCAGCTCCCTATGTAGACCAGGCTGGCTTTGGACTCATGCCTGCCTCTGGCTCCCAAGTGCTAGGACTAAAGACATGCGCCATTACACTCAACTGATTTATTTTCTTTATTTTTATTTTATTTTATGTGCATTGGTGTTTTGTCTGCATGTGTGTCTGTGCCCATGCTCATAACTGGAGTTAGAGACAGCTGTGAGCAGCCATGTGGGTTCTGGGAACTGAATCCTGGTCCTCTGGAAGAGCAGTCAGTGCTCTAAACCACTGAGCCATCTCTCTGACCCCAGCTCTCCTATTTTAAAAAAGTCACCTAAATCCTTTCATTTTACACTGTGTTCTTTGTTTACCTTCCACATCTCCAACCTTATTCTTCTCCACAGTTTTGCTCTAACCTCTCTGCCACTTTCTTGACATGTAACCACTGGTTTCTGTCTTTCCTTGAGTCCTGGAGGCTGCCTTCTTCACTGTCACTGCATGGCTCCCCCACCCCTTTTATAGTTTGAGAAGTTTCTATCCTACATAAAAACTGGAGAAAATAATACCATTAAGATTCATCTATCCTTCACCTTAATTTCACCAAATTGTTGTTTTATCCTGTTTCCTTCTCAACACCCCACCTCACCCCAATAGAGCTCTCTGTTTCTATCTCTGTCTCTCTGTCTCTGTCTCTCTGTCTCTCTGTCTCTGTCTCTCTCTCTCTCTGTCTCTCTGTCTCTCTCTCTTTCTGTGTTGTGGGTTGTGTGATGGCTGTCACTTCTGTGAAGCGTTCAGACTGACTGTCTTGCAGAATGCCTGCCATTTGGACTTCTTTGACTTTCTTCTTCAAGGTTAGACACAGGTTAAGTACTGACTTTTTGTTTTATTTGTGTCTTGGCCATAAATCTACATAAATCATGCTGTGTGTTTCTAGCTGCGTCATATCATGATGTCAACTTTGTCCCATTATTTGTGGGACTAAGTTTGTTTATTATATCATCTGCCAAATTTCCTCATTGTGAAAGTGTCTTTTTCCACTTGTGGTCAAGAGGCAATGCTGTGAGACCATGGTCTGCCCCTTCGCTTTCCCTTGTGGTTCTAGGATGCACTGATTGTCCTTTCCATCAACAGCTACAGTCCAGACGATTGCAAAGCAGAAATGTTTTAGCCTACTTCTTTATTGCTGTTGTTTTTATGTTGAAAAACAAAATGAGATAAAATAAAAAGACATTTCTTACTCTCTTCTTGGGTCTATGGACTGAGTATTTCTTTTCCTTTTATTTTGTAATTCAAAACCATCATTATTATTTTTGTGCTCCTATGAGGCACATGAGGCTTTTCGGAGTTCCTTTAAGCCAGATCCCATGGCCGCTTGACAGAGGCTCTTTCAGCCCTTTCTTGCGGTGTCCCTTCTTGTCATATGACGAAACACCCCAGCAAATCCGCTTAAAGGAGGCTTGGGTCATACTTTCAGGTTTCAGGCTATGACTACTTGTACCCCATTATTGTGAACCATGGAGGCAGAAGGGCATGGAGGGCAGAGCTGTACCGGCCTCAGGCTAACCAGGAAGCAGAAGAGTGAGAGAATAAAGGTCCAGGGAGAAGCTCTGTCCTTCAAAGTCATGTCACCAGTGATCTGCTTTCTCTGAGTAGCCTCCCTCCACACTATGACTTCCACCACCGCCAAATAATGCTGTCAAATTATGAAGCCATCTGTGGTTTAGTTCATTGATTAGGCCAGCAACATCATGATCTAATCACTTTCCCATGTGAGCCTGTTGGGCAGACATTTCATTTTCAGACTCTAACACCTGCTTTCTGGCTCTCGGAGTTCCAGGCTTGTCCTGAGCCTTCCCTGATCCATGCCTGGACTTACCTCTCCGTGCAGAGCCCGTGTGCATTTCTGTTGTTATGCCGTCTTTCTTTCCCTGAAGCACTGGGTTATAGTATCCTAGCACCTTACTTGAAAATGATTTCTTAAAGATTTATTTTGTGTGTACACATGTAAGTATGCATGTGGATGTGCACATGCCATGATGTGTGTTTGAAGGTCAGAGGACAACTTATGGAAGTCAATTTCTCCTATTATGTAGGTTCCAGGGATTGAACTCAAGTTATTAGGCTTAGTGGCAAGCACCTTTACCCACTGAGCCATCTTGCAGGCCCAAACTCTGTCTTCATGAGGCTTGTAACATAACTGTTCACTGGCTGCCTTCAGGACTTTGGTGACATGTCACTAGAGACATTACTGTTTTTGAGAGATTGTGTCATGCTGGGCAAATAGGTACAGCCTCTACCCTCAGGAAGTTATCACTCTAGCTGGTAGCTTTGAAATCTGTCACTGAAGTAGGAAAATTTTAAAGCAAAAATGGGCACCAAGGAATCATAAAGTGGTACTATTTGGGGCTCATTAGAAGTTAAGTCCACTACCCCTGATAATGCCATCTCTAGTTTCCACTCTCAAGTTAGCTGCCTTTTGTACCAGCTCCAAGAGGCACCCCCCTGTGACTGAATACATGCAGCCATCTGTTTTCAAAGAAACCAAATCAAAGCCTCTTATCTACTTTCTAAGGTTCTCAAAAGCCCAGCCAGGCTTCTCCCTGGAGACCCATTTGCCTCACGATGCTTCACGTCTCCTGCTAGCTCTCTTCAAGCTAGAACTTGTGCTCACTGTCTCGGGTTCCTGGTACCTGGCAACCTTAGAACACAGCAGGTGCTTGTGTGTCAGAATGACCAGGAAAGGCTCTTGGCTTTCCTTTGTATGAACATGTTCATGCCATCTGCACTTTGGGTTCCTCACCTGGCATGCGTTCCCATCCTTCTTAGATCTAGACCTAGTCAATTCTCATCAACTTATGGTCAAGACCCCACAATGAGTTGATGTGTGTGGATGGATTATGGTAACATGGCCAGAAATGGGAGCTGGGAAGTCTGCATGGTCTTCCCTGACCTTGTATGACTGTGATCCCTGTGGGAAGAGGACTGGACATGCAGGAAAATGGGTAAGACTGGAGATCCTCACATGAAGCAAAATAAGCTGGTCTCTGAAAGACCAACAAGTATCACATGATTTCTCTGATGTGGAATCTTTGAGTTAAAAGGTCATGAAAGTGAAAGAGGAATTATTAATGATTTGGGAGGGGGCAAGAGGGAGAGCAATAAGGAAGATTAATAGAGGTCAATTTGATCCAAGTGCATTCTATGCATATGCAGAAATACAATGAAGTTCTTCCTTTGTAGAAATAAGAAGAAATAAGATCACATGCTGACTTGATGGCTGAAAATAATAATTATTATAATTATAATGATTAACTATACTTTCAAACTCTTAGTATTTTACACAAACAGAAGAGAGGAAGGAAAGGAGGTTTGGAGAGATGCTGAAGTGTTTAAGGTTCTTGTGTTGATGCAGAGACAAGAGGTTCTGATTCAATTTAGACTTGGTTAGAAAAATACACAGCTCCTCCTCATTCCTCACCTCCTGCATCAGATGCAATCTTCCTTCCAAGTCTTCTGTAATCACCCAGTTTCATTCAGAGTCACAGTTTCATTCATCTTTTACTCCTCTACCACTTAGCAGCCTGACCATTCAATTGGGTGCTTCATTCCACGGTGTCACTTGTCTTGCTCAGTGCAGAGGACCCAGGATCTCTGGGTTTGCTGATTAACAATTAGGAGCGTGCTGAGCAAAGAGTGCCTAGCTGATACCTTGTATCTGGTGCTGCCTCTACCTAGCTCTGTGAGCTTGGACATGTTACCAGCCACACTAGGGGTCTTTTAATCTGTAGAATGAGTTGTCCTTCATATTTATTACAGCAAAGGCTGATTTGCCTGCTTCCTTTCTCTTCCTGAAGAACAACTCAGACTAACACCACAGATTAGTATGGTGGTTTGAATGAGAATGGCCCCATAGGCTCTTATACGTGTACGCTTAGTTCCCAGTTGGTGATGTTTGGGAACAATTAGGAAGGTATGGTCTTTTTGGAAATGTGTCACTGGAGGTGGGCTTTGTCAGGCCCAGTGTCTCTCTGTCAGCTGTCTGCGGGTCAGGATGTAGGTCTCAGCTACTGCTCCAGCACCGTGCCTGTCTGCCTGCCGCTAGACTCACTGCCATGATGATAATGGACTAGTCCTCTGAGGCTGTAAGAAAGCCCCAGTTAAATATTTTCTTTCATAAGTTGCCTTGGTTATGGTGTCTCTTCACAGCAATAAGACTGTAAGAGAGTAGGCAATGTTGCATAGCCAATGAGCACATGTCAATAGCCACCTCACACCGTCACCTCACACCTTCTCCACCTCACACTTCCTCTACCTCACACTTTCTCCACTTAGGTGCTTCCACTTGACTGTTCCTCACCTGTCAGCCTTGCTTAAGAACTGGCCCTATTGACGCTGAGGTGAACACTAGCAACAGGACTGAAGCCAGGGGAGCTATTAGCCAATAGTGTCCATTCTCCAGTCTTCTGGACTTACTATGCTGTATAGCTAGCCCTTGGTATACACGGGGCATTGGTTCAATATGCCCATGTTCCTTAAGCGTTTGTATATTGCTTGCTTGCCTCCTACATATTATATCTCATAAATGTAAATGCTATATATATAATTTTATATGGTATTGCTTATGGAATGGGGACAAGAAAAATTAGTCTGTATATGCTCAATGCAGACTCAACCATTGCAGGCAACATATGAAGGGCATGCCAGTAGGAATGTCGCCTGTTTTCTCAGTATACTTGACCTGAATTTGGTTGAAAATGTGGATATAGAACTCGGAGTCATGGAACCACATGCATTTCCCATCACTTCCTTCCTTCTGGTGCATGCTCTTGTTATCTTCACCCACGCACAGGATTTTCTCCCTAGATTCTAAACAATGACTTGGTTGCTGTGGGATGTTCTGTATGGCAAATGTGTTGCTAATAAAACACTGATTGGCCAGTGGCTAGGCAGGAAGTATAGGCGGGACTAACAGAGAGAATAAAAAGAACAGGAAGGCGGAGGGAGTCTCTGCCAGCCACCGCCAGGACAAGCAGCATGTAAAGATGCCAGTAAGCCACGAGCCATGTGGCAAGGTATAGATTTATGGAAATGGATTAATTTAAGATATAAGGACAGTTAGCAAGAAGCCTGCCACGGCCATACAGTTTGTAAGCAATATAAGTCTCTGTGTTTACTTGGTTGAGTTTGAGCGGCTGTGAGACTGGCAGGTAAGAGAGATTTGTCCTGACTGTGGGCCAGGCAGGAAAACTCTAGCCACACTTGGTTGAGCCTTTGATACTTATACAATGCTTTGGGCCTCATTTCGATCCTGCACTTGTACAAATGTCCCTTTTAGATGTTTGCTTCTGCTCCCACAGGTGTTTTCTAGTCTGAGTTTCTCCCTTGCATTCCCTCGTTTCTCTCAGCCTAAGCCAACAGCTTCTTCTTGGCTTATTGGATTCCAGGGAACCATTCTTGGCACCCAGCACAGCACGACAGCAAGACATGTAATCATAGCTATAAGATTACAATGGAAAAGGATTTTGAAAATGGATTGGGATGGTGACAGTTGTTTCAGGAATACTGGCTCTCTCTCTCTCAGCACTTTTCTCTCCAGCCTTGAAGTCAGGTCAGGTAATAAAAAGAGACAGAGAGCTTGAAATGAGATAGAGAAGGTTCAACCCCCATTTTCTCTCAAACATCCCAGCATCGATTTGGTGCTACACCTCCACTTACATTCCTTGTAGTGCAGCCATTTCTGTCCTGCTTTTAGCTTTTAAGTGGATACTGCCAAACTTGTCTTTTTTTACTTAGTGATAACTTCTGATGAATCAGATTGGTAAGATGAATCCAAAGTAAGAGGCAGAATATCAGATAACTGATTAGCAGTTCATAGTAACATACACGTATCAGCCCACTCGTGTGTGTCAGTCTTGTGGCATAACCAATGGACCAAAATCAACATCCAGCTTGTCTGTGAGTGAGGAGTCCAGCCTGGGTGATCTGTGTCTTCTGCTTCTGAGACTCTCATAGACTGTAGTGATGTATAAATTGGAGCTACAGTCTTGTCTGAAGGCTCACCTGTTGAAGGAGGAATCATTTCCATTTCTTTGTGGTTGATAGCAAAATTCAGTTTCCAGATGGTTGATCTGAGGGTCACAGCTTCTCCTTTGTTGCTAGCCAGAGAGCCAACCCAGTTCTTTGTGTTGAGTAATCAGAGAGTGAATTGTATCACTTTGTTATTGGTAAATGCAAGTCATATATCATATCTACACTCAGTGGAGGAAATGCCATGTGGCATAAATACCCACAGGTGCTGGCGACAAGTTGACTGCCTTCTTTTCCACTTCAGCTTTACACTGCATGTGCCAGCACACACCTATTGTGCTGGTTCATTTCTGTCAGCCTGACAGAACTAGTCAACGGCAGAGATACTCAACTGAGAAAATGCCTCCATAAGATAGGCCGGTAGGCAAGCCTACATGGCACCTTCTTGATTAATGATTGATATGGGGCTCCAACCCATTGAGGGTAGTGCCACCCATGGGCAGCTAATCCTGGATGGTATAACAAAGCAGGCTGAACAATCCATGGAAATGAACCAATAAGCAGTGTTCCACATGGCCTCTGCTTCAGTTCCTGTCTCCAGGTTCCTGTCTTGAGTTCTTGCTCTGACTTCCCTCAATGAAGACCTGTGACCTGTAAGCTGATTTTTTTCCCTCTCCTCCTCCCCCCTTCTTTTTCTTTCCTCTCCAAGTTGCTTTTGGTCATGGTATTTTATCATAGCAAAAGAAAGTAAATGAAGATCCCAACACTTAGGAGGCTAGTCTAGTCCAACATGGTTCTGTCTCAAAAAGCAAAACAAGGGTTGGAGAGATGTCTCAGTGGTTAAGAGCATTTGTTTCCCTTGCAAAGGACCCAGGTTCAGTTCCCAGCACCACAAGTTAGTTAACAGCTATCGTAACTACAGTTCCAGAGGATCCAGTGCCCTCTTCCGGCCTCCTCAGGCATAAGGCATAAGCCATGCAGCTGGCCCAAGCCTACATGCAGGCAAAATGCCTGTACACATAAATTAGAAATAAACAAATCTGCTTCACCATCAGTTACTGAATGTTATGGGTTCACATCTTGGGTGAGTTCAAAGCCAAAGCAAATCAAAACATACAGGTGGAGAAATACCTGTTGCCTGTAGCATGCAAAGAAAGCACAGGAATTATCTCTAAAGCAAGAGCCTCTTCCAACAAAGGAAATAGGAGGCTTTGCATGGGGGAATCTACACATATTCATATAGCAGAGGATTTCAGAGTAAGGCACATTCTTGAGCATGCTCAGTTTAGGAGGACCTTTCTGAGCATGGTCAGTTTAAGTCATACTTCAAGACAGGGAACATATTTTACAGCATATTTGTAGTTCAAGGTCATAGAGCAGGGATATTGCAAGGTCAAGCAGACAGGGATACTTTTGGGCATGTCAGCTTACATCAAGTTTTAATTGACAGGAAGGAAAGGACACTCTGCATTTATATAGGCTCTTACCCTTGCTTCCCTCAGTGGCCAACACACTGAGTGCCAGCACCTGTGTGGCCACAACAGTGACAATGACAATACCTCATAGAGTTGCTGTATGTACGACTGACTTAGTATGCTGAAAGTGCTCAGAAGGGCCTGTGTAATAGTAAATGCTCTGTAACTTCCAGCTAATTGTATTATTTCCCTTTGCTGATGCTTCATGAAGAGAGGTGGGTGACCCTTAAGCAGTTCACCTTCCTCTCTGATTTCTTAAGCCTTAAGTTAGGATCCTTCTCAGTTACTCCAACATCCCTGTCATGTGCACAGAGTGGTTTTAACATTGTACATCAAATGTATGTTACAGACTGGACAAATTGCTTCCTATTGATTTATGTCTGCTTCCTCCAGGGGAAGGTGGGATGCCACAAATGATAAGTAAAGTGTCCAAGGCCAACCATTCAGAAAGAGTCTTTGGGGACAAATTGATACTCCACACTGTGGTTTCATCTCTTAGAACTGAAGTCAGGCCATCAAACATTAAAAGGCCCTCAGCAGGAACTGTTGTCCTTTAAACAGTTCCTGGAGTCTTTTACTAGAGTTTCCAAGGAAAACTATCACCTAAAGGAGGACTTTGGAAAGCATTCCAAGATGATCTTTAGAGAAATTTTAGCTTTGTAATTGAAAAGTATATGGAATAGAGCCCACAGGCATCTTTGTTTATGACAGTGATGTAGAACATAAGGAAGAAAAGGAGCTTTAAAATCAAGCCAGACAATGATCCCTATGTGATACTATGGGATACATATATTTATCTGTGTTCTCACTTCCTTACGTATCATCCCTAAAGCCCTAAGGGTCTCCAGTAAGATAAGCAAGCATATCTTTGGTGTGCTAAAGAGATAGCTAGTGGCTATGGGCCACTAAGCATCTTTAGGTTAGGGCAGGTCCCCAGAAAGACCAAGGATATTGATCATCAATGACTGATGATTTGTTTACGTGTGCATGTGTGTGTGTGTGTGTGTGTGTGTGTGTGTGTGTGTGTGTGTGCAAGCGCAAACACTTATGTGTGTACATGTAGAGGGCAGAGGTCAACTTTTGCCGTCTGGCATATTTTTTGAGACAGCTTCTTTTATTGAACCTGGTATCCACCATTTCAGCTAGTCTGGCTGACCAGCAACTCCCTGGCATCTTCCTGTTTTCACTCTCAGAACTGAGATTAGAGAGGCTTGCTGACAAGCCTGGTTTTCTCAGGGATGTTAGGGATCTGTGACAGGCCTTCATGCTTTCTCAGCAAACACTTTGTCCTCTAAGCTATCTCCCCAGCCACTGCACCTGACTTCTTTTTGTTGTTAGCCTGGGACTACTCACTACATAGACCAGGCTGGCCTTGAACTCACAGAGATCTACCTGCCTCTGCCTCTCAAGTGCTAATATTAAAGGTGTGCACCACCATACTTGACTACATCTGACTTTTTAATCTGATCTCTGGGATCAAACCTGGGTCTTTGTGCTTACAAGGTGTTATGAAAAGAAGTCATTCTCACTTCAAAGAAATTAAAAATGGTTTATTCTGGAACAAAACATGAGGGACCATGGCTGAGGAACATAGATTTAGGTCTCTCCTATAATAGTCTAAGGTAAAATCAGTTTCATGGAGTTTTTGTGGTAACAGAACAAAGAGAGCTCTAAATCAAGGTGTTTCTAAAAGTACAGTGTTGGAAACATCAGAGAGGTGGATTACAGCAAGATGGGAGGAACTCTCTTGTACGCCTTCATGCTACCTGACAACAGGCTTAGCCCTTTAATTGATGGAACACTGGAGTTTTGCTAAGTTAACACATTTCAAAGTGTTTTTATCTGTTGTCAGTATGTTAGGGGTACTGTCTTAGAGTCTTGACTGGGTTCATTTTCTCTGCCAGTTAAAGAATTGAAAGGCAGGAAACACCTTGAGCATGATGGGAGCTGTGGCGACAGTGCACAGAATCAACAGTTGAAGGAAGGCTTTGGCTGGGGATAAGGGTCATCCACATACAGCAGGCATGGAAAGACAAGGAGAAAAAGCCCTTCCTCACAGAGGGAGCAGGGGGCCCCCAGGAAGCCAAGAAGTTCCAGTATTTTCTTGAGGGTTAAGGCTTTTGAAGTCTCTGAAGGGTCTTCCTCTGCTAATTTAGGATTGGTCAGTTTGGAAAGAGACAGGATGGCTGATTAGCCCACAACTATTGTATAAGATGTCCTGATCTGTCTGAACTTGCTGAGACGGTTCATTAGCAGGTGCCCTCCTGGCTAGGGAAAAATCCCACAGTCTTTCTTTTAAGTTTCCAGGATTTTGTCTCAGGTCAGGAGGGTGAGGAAGAAGCCAGCCATTTTGGAAGTTCATCATGTTTATTACCTAGTCATGGCCCCTCTTCTTATCTGTCTGCCTACCAGGTAGTCTGCCTAGTGGCCGCTAGTCCCTCTTCAGGTCTGCCTAGTAGTGAGTCATTGGGCATGACACAGAGAGAAGCAGGGAATGGCTATTTAGTAGGATAAAGATCATCCCAGATAAATTGTAATTAGGTTTAGTAACTGCATCATTCCATCCAGTAGATCATTGTATGCAGACTACTTCTTTCCAAGAATTCTTATTCACAGTGGTAAGCAGTTTACTGACCAGTGATCTCTCCAGCCCAATGGTAAATGATTTCATCAATTACATCCATATAATAAGGTTTCCATTAAAAAAAAAAAAACATTGCTGCGTTTGAAGTGCTTTCTCATGGGTAACCATACAGAGATCCATGTGGGGCTTCATACTTCAAAGAGGGTCTGAAAGTTCCTTGGGGCCTTTCCTACACCTTATACTAGGTCTCTCTTCCATCTGGATATTCTTAAATGTGCTCATACAAATGTCAAGAAAAAATCAACTTGGCATTGCATTGGCTTGAGGTACTTAAATGATATCAGGAGACTATACAGGGTAGTCTGTCTGGAACTGGGCTGTAGATCCAGCCCTGATGTGAACTGACTTCTGAGACATTGCTAATCTCTGCTGACATTTCGAACAATCTACCTCATCCTCCAACATTCAAAAATTTTATATATATAAGGGATACATATCTTAACTTATTCAGCATCAGCCTGAATTCTTCTGACAAGTGAAGACATTTCCAAGCCCTCTGCAGTAGGAGAGTCATAAATACAGTCACCATTTTGTAAAACTGGGAACATGTGACACACCTCTGTGCCATCAGAGCTCCATATGTTGCTCATGGGACACACTTCTGTGCCAGCTAGCTCTATGTGTCACTCATGTGACACACCTCTGTGATAGCAGTGGATCCATGTGTCACATGAGTGCCCTTCGAGCTCACCATGTCACCCATGTGACACACCTCTGTGACAGCAGTGGATCCATGTGTCACTCATGTAAGAGACCTTGGTGACAGCAGTGGATCTATGTACCACTCATGTGACACACTTCTGTGACAGCCGTGGATTCATGAGCCATGTCTCTGTTAAAGCAGTGGATCCATGCATCACTCATGTGACACACCTCTGTGACAGCAGGAGACCTTTGTGTCACTCCTTTGTGATGGCAGGCCTCTCTGTGTCAGCGTGTCACACACTTCTGTGATGTCCATGGGCTCCTCTCACTCATACACCTTTGGCTGAGCTGTCTAATGATCTCTCTATTTGGGGGCAGAAGTAGACTTTTTATGAGGTATGCTCAAGTTTGCTCACACGCTGGTATTGCTATTAGTATAAGAATTCTGATAGGAATGAAGATATTTTAGAGACACTTGTGCCTTTCCCTTTAGCTATTAAGGTATTGAAAAATGTAACCCAAGAAACTGGCATTTTCCCCCAGGAACCTCATGCTTGGGGATGGAAAAGGATGGGAGCCTTGTCCAAGCTGGAAGGCAGTTGTTTTCCAGAAAAAAACAAAAACCCACCTTGCAGGAGACACTAGAGCTAAGACTGTGATGGTGGCAGGAGCACATCCTGGGCAGGACTGCTTAGCTACTAGACTTCATGGCAGGACCCTGAAGATGAATATGGGAGATCGGGCACTTTCTTCATCTCCCCAGTGTGGCCACAGATTTGTTTCTTTCTTTAGCCTATTCAGGGGCATAGTGTGTGTGTGGGGTGGGGGGGGGGGATAGCTAAGCAGGCTCTGGCCCTAACAACTGTGGTGACATTAGGAAGTCACACAAACAGGAAGTCAAATGATGCAAGGTAGCAGAGAGCCGAGAAAGCTTGATGCTAATAATCATCTGAATTGTGTGTATAGATAGACATCATGTCTGATCTTCCCTTCTCAATGTCCACAGAATTCCTGTATTAGAACTGAAGATATAGGTCAATAAGTGGAGTGCTTGCCTAGCTTACACACAGCTCTGGCTTCTCTCCTCAGCACTAAATAAACTGGGCATGGTAGCATACCCCTGCAATCTAAGCACTTGAGAGGTGGAGGCAGGAGGATCACAAGGTCATCTTTGGCTACATAGTAATTTTAAGGCAAACCTGGGCTACATGAGTCCTCTCTCTCTCTCTCTCTCTCTCTCTCTCTCTCTCTCTCTCTCTCTCTGTGTGTGTGTGTGTGTGTTTATATATACATATACATGTAATTCTTATGTCTGATCTTGGGTACTGTCACTTTCATAGAAGAACTTTTAGTGATTCATGCCTTATTGCCTAGTTGCCAAGAGCAATCAATGACCATCAATACTGCCTGCCCACCAAAGCCTTGTCCTTGCATAGTGGAGACTATTACTTGTTTTCCTTCTAGAAAACCCAGCAGCTTCTGGCTGACACACAGTCACGCTTGATCAATATGTGATTCAGCAAGTACCCAGTCTTTTCCTCTTTGACTGTGTTTTCTATCCCATGGTCACAAGGCCAAGGCTAATAAAGCAACCGGCTTGCATACAGCTAGCCCTCCAGCATTGAGCATTAAGATTCTGCAAGCTGCACTCTGCTGTTCGGGTTCCAGTGGAAGGCAAGATGCTCTTATCCAAAGTCCAGTGTAAACACCTCGCTCTGCAGGGTGGTGAGCGCTGGCTCAGCTGCCTGCGTCACCACATTGTCCATGTGACGCGAGAAACATTTGCTAACTCACTTTGATCGTAGTCTTCTCATTTAAAAAAAAAATCAAGCTACACTGCAGGGCTTTCTAATTTTTAAACTATTATTTTTTAATTTTCGTGAGTAGATATCGCACATTGAGCACACTTCCTCACATCCCTTCCTCTCACTTCTGTTCTCCTCCCTCCCGTTAGCCCTCTTTGTTCTCCTAGACAGCTATTAAAACAGATGACAAAGCACAGAGGCTGGAGCCTGAGATTCTTCTGGCAGGGGCACGTGGGCACGTGATGACAGTCATGGGGATCCTGAACATGTCACAGTCAGTGGGTGGTGCTGGGAGTGAAGAGGGACTGGGTAGGAGAGAGAATGGCCTCTGTAAAGCTTGAGTAAACCCCCGGCCCGATTCCCATAGAGGAAAATACCTCGTTGGTCCTTAAGCAAGCTTGCAGAGTATGTATGATGGAACTGCAGCCATGTGCCCACCTTAGCACATGCTCAAATCATTTTGACACTTCCCTGACAAGAAAATGAAACACTGAACTGAACCCACTCTCTATTTGGAAGGAGAGGTTTTTGTGACTGTTATTTTTTATTTTTGAAAAATGCCATTCTGAAACCCACATTGCTTGTCTTATCCCTCAGCCGGTGGGAGCTCTAACCCTGCAAAGGGCATCGATTTCCTTTGGTGTGTGCGCTTCCTCACAACTCAATTAGAACCCATTTTTCCAGTGGGCAATGATCTTGATCCCATTAACATTCATGAGATGAGCCTGTGTCCCACTTGTTGTTTAATAAGAAAACGAGAATCCAGGGATATCTATTCAGTCTAGTAGCCCATCACCTTGGGACAGTATCACTGCTGCGATTCCATTAGAAAGCACCAGCAATCGAAGGGGAAATGGCAATAACAAAAAATTGTCGCTTTTAGACAATAGCTAGGAAAAACAAACTTATTTATTGTGGATCTCCTCCACTGACTGTTTAATCAAGAGAGAAACTGACATGCTCCAGGCAGTTGGGAACTCTGCAGTGCCTCAGAAAGGACTGAGCATGATGGCCCAGCTGAAGAGAAAGGCGAAATGCCAGCCAACTCTTCCACGCTGTCTGAAGATTCCTTTCATTCCCCGGAAGTCAGCCACCCACGCACATTTTGTGCATTTTGTCAAGCCTTGTTCCAGAGCCCTTCTATGCATTATTTCATTCAGTCCTCACTGTAAGGCCAAGGGAAGGTTTTATACCCCATTTTTATAAAGTATGTGGTTATGCCTCTCGCTTGAGGTTATGTATATTGTGTTAAATGGTGGAGATGGACCAGAGCTTTGCAGTCAGATCTGGGGGATTGGGATGAGGAACACTCTCTCAAACTGAGTGCATTGGCAGGAGCTGAAAAAGAACAACGTTGTTAGAAACCCCTGGGAGTGAATGAAGGCTTGTGTGGGCATGGGCAACAGGGCCACAACGGACTGCCCAGAGCCAGTGTGTACAGATCATGAGTGAACGGAGAGCAGGGACCAATGCCGTCTTTCCAGATGCTCACCATCACCATTTGTTCTCTCCTTCATGGAAGTCTTCACTTAGCCTTGCTCCCTGCTAGCACATTTGAGGAGTAAGGCCGCACAGAAGGTTGCTGTGTGTTTGAGGGAAGACGCAGACTTCCCTCTCTTCTTTCCTGGATTCCTTCTTTGGCTACATTCACGCATGCTCTGATGTTAGGACCCCTTCTCAGTAGTGAGCCATTGCCTCACTCTGCTTATGTGGTCATAACAAAATATTACGTATTGAATGCCTTTAACACGAACCCGTGTGTCTATAGTTCTGGAGGTTTGGAAATCCAAAATTGAGGGGCTAGATTATTCCATTTCTCAGTAAAGGCTCTTTTGGATTGCATATGGCTGTCTTTTTACTGGATGTGGGGGTGAAGGAAGGAAAGAATGGACGGAAGGTGGAAGAGAGAGGGAGAGAATATAAATGTTATGGTCTGTGTATGAGTTATGTCCCCTGGAAACTCATGTGTTGAAAGCTTTGTCTGCACCTGTTGAGTCCAGGCAACTGGATCACGGGTGCTCGGATTTCATCAATAGCCTAATCTATAAATGTATTCACAATTTAATTACATTATTGGGAGGTTTTAGAACCTTTAGGAGATGAAGTACAATTGGAGGAGGGTCACTGGAGCCATGCTCTGGAAACATACCTTGTAACCCTCCTGCCTGTCTCTGTTTGCCCCCTTCCTGAGGTAAACACCTTTGTTCTTCATGTTCCTCTTCATGGTTCTGCTTCACTGTGGCCCCAGAAAGAGCAGAGCCGAGTAACCATGGAGTGGAACCTCTGCAGCTAGAAGTGGCATAAACACTCCTCTTTTGAGTCTCTCCTCTCACATTTTTATCAAAAAGAAAAAGATCTCCCAGAGTGAGTGAGCATCTCTGACCGTGTCTTGTAAGGGCACCAATCCCACCAGAGCCCCCCATCATTATGGCTTCAGTTGACCCTAATTACCTCACAAAGCCCTGTTCCAAACGTCACCACAGAGAGGAAGGTCACAGTCAGTACACTCTACCCCGACACCTGCACTCTCTTTATTCTGCAGCTTTTCCTGGCTATTGATTCCTTCTCCAGAAAACTGAAGGAAGTGCCCTGAAGTTCTGCATGATCCAAATGAACCACTGTTTTACACGGTACAAGATGCAGTACTTTGGCGTGTCCTAGTAAAGTCCCTCCTTTCCCCATACCCTGCCTGCATCTTCGGTCACACAGACACCATTCCTGGCAGTCGGCAGAAGTGCTGAACTGAGAGCTGTCCTGGTCCACAGAGACACCCACCCTAAGCACCTCCCCCAGCACTGCTCAGGCTTGCATCAACGTGCCTCTTTGTTCCTTCACCTCAGATTTCTGGGCTCGTTTTATTTTTCCTTGTCTTGCTTCTGGTACCTGACCGATCTTTCAAGAATCACAAATATATGCACATGTGCCTATAATTTGTATTAAGAGGCCTACGGTGCCAAATATGGAGGTGCATGACTGACTGTAATTCCAGTATCGAGAGGCCGAGGCAGGAGGACTGCTGAGTCTGAGGCCAGCCAAGGCTTCGCAGTGAGTTTCAGGCCAGTCAGGGCTTTATAGCAAACCCCTGCCTCAGAACAACAATAACAAGGCACAGCAAGTGTGGTGGTCCATGCCCATAATTCCAGTGTTTGGGAGGTAGAGAAAAGAGGATCAGAGTTCAAGGTTATTCTCAGCAAACAATGAGTTTGAGGTTATCCCGGGCTGCAGGAGACCCTATTTTAAAACAGATGCAAACATGGGGAGAGAGAAAGGGAGAGCAGAAGATTTAGGAGATGTTGGAGAAGGGCACAGAATTGGGGCTTTTCATCCATGCTGCAGATGGAATTTAATGTGTTAATGTAGTTTATGGTGCTAGACATCAAATGCTGGGGTCTACCCTGTTCTGGACAGGCTCTGTACTACAGGGCTACAGTCCTAGCCCAAGGACTGTTGTTTAGAAAAAGGCTTTTCCTATCCCCTTTAGCCAGAGAACACTTAGTTACTGTCACATGAATAATTTAAAAAACCTCTTGTGATCAGAGGCAGGAGTTTTTCTATGTCCGAGTTAATCTGACTCCTCCGGCAAAAAGAAATCCTTAGAAAAGATAAGGCCAATATAGCATTTCTACTTAATATGGAGCCTAACTTCCTTTCATTGAATGGTTCGGAAATGATTACATTTTCCCTTAACTGGATAGCTGAAATATGTAGAGAGAGCTAGAGCAATAACCTTGAAGTTTTCTTGAGGCTAAGAGACTTCACAGTGGCTACTTCTATCTGTGGCCATTTTAAGATAATTTGATATAGTCCCTCAGTAATGAGGAAAGAGGACATGAATAAGGATAGAGGGAAACTTAGCCAGGAATGTGGTGCTTAGGCGTAATGAAAATTGCTGCTTTCTTACTTCTATGAGAGTTCAAAGACCTAGGGTGATCTCCCCAAATAGCTTCAGCTAACCCGATATAGGAGAGAAGATCAGAATTAATGGCATCCTCGCTGGAAAGTTTAAGTCTAATTAGCTCTCAGGCTGGCTGAATTTCCTTAATTCATCAATAGGATTCTGGGAAGCCAGGCAAGCAAAGCAGGCAACAGAGCTAAGTCGGAAGAAAGAACACAGGATAAAACAACGGACCCAGGGGATTTGCTCCACGGTTTGAGCCACCTGGCCCAGAAGCCGTGACCAGTCTGTTACCTGGTAAATGGGATCCAAGCAAAAACTTGGAATAGTGGCCCATTTACACTTGGATTAATTCTCTATAACTCAGGATTCTGTTAGTAAATGGATTAAAGAACCATTTGATCTTCAAAAAGAGGTTTATAGTTGCTTTGATGATTAAGTACCCAGGGGAAGCAATGGATTATCACGGATAATGGATTAGGAGAAGGGGGGTATTAGGAACTCTCTTCCCTGGTCACATACAGATGATGCTGAGGTTAAACAGGGACTAGCCTGACCATGTGGTGTCCTTGAATGAACAGTAGAGATAAGCAAAGTGAACTTGGCAAACTGAAAGGAACCCATTTTTCTTACTTCTTGGAGGAAAATCAGAGATTAGTAGAGCTTTGAAGTCTAACCTCCATTATCCCAAGATGGTAAATGTTGGGGAAAGTACTTTGGAAAGGAAAAAGAACAGAAAAGACATGACCTTTATTTTTTTGATCAGAGGTTAACTTCTGCCCAATGAGTATCAATGACAACCAGGCAATGACAATCCATGGAGATCTCTGCTGTGGGGTAAAAGGATCATTTGTCTGGTTCCTCCATGTAGATGCTGGTCTCAGATCTGTTTAGAGTTACAGCCCACAAATGGAGGTGAAGGAATAGCTGGTCCCCAAGCTGTTGCTGTGCAGAGAGGAAGATGCCAGGAGAAGGCGTTGCACACGTGACTGCGGCTTCCGGCGGTGCTGTGAGGTTTATCTTCAGATGGCCTCTTCCTTGTACCGCTATTTATTGCCCAAATGAAACAAATGTAAACTTTGCCCTTCCAAGTCTTAGGAGAGAATATGTCAGAAATTCGATTTTTCTGATCTTTACAGGTAACTGTAACTGAAGTGATAATATTGGCCAGGGGGTGATTGTTAACACCTAATTGTTTTCCAGATTCCTAAATGGCCCTTGAAGCTTTCTACTGTGTACTGCTTCACTGGGCTGAGTGTTGGGGTCTCCATTCTTCAGTGTCTCTGTGTTCCCGGAAACATCACTGAACCTCTTGGGACTATAGGAAACTTGTGTGTGAAGGATTATAATTCTGTCTACTTTTCATGGTTTTTGAGAAAATCAAAGTATGAATGAGATCTGGATGAAAATGTTTAGAAAACTGTTATGTAAAAGAAAATCAACTCACAAGTTCAGACTGGTTTTAAATTTTTATTATTTTATGGGTGTGACTGTTTTTGCCTGCAAGTATGTCTATACACCACATTTGTGCACAGTGGGCATCAGATCCCCCGGCACCACTCTGTGGGTGGTGAGACCCAAACCTGGGTCCTCCACAAGAGCAACAAGAGGTCAGTCATAGCCACTAAACAATCTCTCCAGCCTGAGGCAGTTTTAATGCTACAAAATTTGAACATTTTTTGAAGAAATGTAGACAAGATTACTCTAAAAGTTATATGGAAAGAAAAATCATATAAAAACTGATCTGTCTAAAACAATTTTGTATAAGAAGAGTAAGGTGGGAGAGATCATAGTACTCCGTTTCAATACTTATTGTACACACCTACAATAATCGAATAGTGTGTTACTGGTAGGTACTAACCACACAAACAAGCACCAGAGAACAGACAGCCCAGAATGCTGGCTGCTTTTTCAGAATAGTGAGACATGAAGTAAAGGACAGCTTCCCTCCTAACCTCATACTGTACACTAAAGTTAACTCAGAATAGCTTGTAGATTGAATGTAGGGCCTGAAAGACTTCAGAAGAAAATAAGAGGAAGTCTTCAATACCTGCAATTATGTTAAAATTTCCTAGATGTGACACCAACTTTACCATTCACAAAAGAAAAAAAATTAGAAGCCAGACATTGTGGCAAAGATCTGTGGTCCTACCAGTTAGGAAGCTGAGGCTGACAGATAGAGACCATGAAGCAGCTTGAGCAACATAACAGGACCCCGAGTTTAAAGAAAAAAAAATCAGTCCGTGACATTTCACTAAAGCCGAAAGACTGGTGCTCTGGGAGAGATCCTGTTGAGAGGAAAAAATGTCAAACTGCAGTTTAAAAGGAAGTGTTTGCAAACTGCATAGGTGATGATGATGATGGACTTAAATTCAGAATATGTGAAAAACTCTCAAAACTCAATAATAAAATAAATACTTCAACTAGAAAATAAACAATGAGCACAAAAAGCCATTTCACTTAAGGACATAAACAGATGGCAAATAGTACATGAAAAAATGCTCACAGCCCTAGAGGCAGAGGCAGATAGATCTCTGTACGTTAGAGGCCAAGTTGGTCTACATAGATAGTCTCAAGACAGTTAGGGCCACATAGAGAGACTTGGTTCAAATAAATACGTAAAAATTATCATTATTATTAAAACAAATAAAAATGTTCAGCTTTACTAGCCAGGCAGGAAATATGAATTAAGAAAATGATGGGGTATTATTACATACCTAATAGAGGAGTAAAATAAAACAGCTAATAATACCAATTCTGCCATGATATCAGAAGAACCAGGTTTTGTAGTGATATATTGTGTACCCTAATAAACTTGCCTGAGGATCAGAGGATAGAGCCAGTCACTAGATTAGATGTAGAGGTCAGGCAGTGGTGACACACACCTTTAATCCCATCACTTGGGAGGCAGAGATCCATCTGGATCTCTGTGAGTTCAAAGCCATACTGGGCTACATGAGATTGATCCAGTGCAGCAGAGAAACAGAGCTAGGCAGTGGTGGCACACACCTTTAATCCTATCACTTGAGATCTCATGCCTTCCCTTGGGAAGCACACATGCTTTTAATCCCAGGAAGTAATATGGCAGGGCAGAGAAAAGAGGTAAGAACTAGTGACTGACTGTTCAGCTTTCACCCTGATATTTGACTCTGGGTTTTATATTAAAAGACCATCTAAGATTTGTGTTACAGGGTTTCACACACATTGCTGGTGAGAATATAAAATCAACCAATATAGAAAATTGTTTAGTGAGTTTAAAAATCTAAACCTACATTTATAATACCATTGCTGGGCACTGGCTCTAGGAGAATGAGAGCTTGCGACACACAAAGCCTCTGTGAACTATTCATAACAATTTTATCTGTAAGAGCCTCAAACTAGAAAATTACATTAGGGGAATGGCTCAGAAAACTGTGCTACATATCTCAATACTTGAGTAATTGGAAGGAGGAGGGTCAAGAGTTCAGGATCATCCTAGGGTACATAGTAAGTTTGCAGCCAGAATAGGCTAGATGAGACCATGTCTCAAAAAGATACAACAACAAGAAGAAATAATTGTGCTTTATCTATTCTGTGACATTACTTAGAAAGAAAAGTGAACAACCTAGGCTGTGGATGAGGCTAAGGTGGTAAATACTTGCCTAGGCTTCAGAAGGTCCTGGGTTTGATATCCTGCATCCCATGAGCCAGGCTGGTGGCACATACATGTGATCCCAGCACTTGGATGTTGAAAGGTGAAGTTCAAGGTCATCTTTGGCTACACAGTGAGTTTGAGGGCTGCCTGGGCTACATGAGACCTTTCTCAAAAAGAAAGAGAAGAAAAATGAAAAAGATAAAAGGAAAAAATGAATAAACTACTAATAGACTCCATTTGATAGGCAAGATGGTGCTCTCTCCGTCAAGGGAATCCAGATTCTAAGTTCTCCGTGGGAGTCCAGCCACCACCTTTGGAAGTGTTTTTGAAGGAAGGAGAGAGGAATGATGAAATATTAAGTAGAAAGAAAGAGATAATAAGAAAGACAGAGACACAGGATAGCTTCAGGAGGGCCCTGGATCAATACCCAGTCATCCAGAGCTTTTTTCAAAAGGGCTTTTTTATAATATGCCAAGGGAGAGGCATAAGACCTCCCCCTTGCAAGATCAAAGCACAATGTACACACAAGTGTAGAACCTTCCAAACACCCGATAAACATGCCCGTGGCCAAATCATCTCATTATGCAGCCTTGCTGGGTAAAGCAAACTCAGATTCTCTGACCTTGAGGAAGGTCTCACTAGGAAGCCTCTGTGGGCCACCACGATTCCAACCTGTGACTACGTCATCTTTGTGGCAAAGGGACTTTACAGGTATTATTATAATAAAGAATTTGAGGTGGGAAGTTAATCCTGAGTTACCTTCCTGGCCCAGTGTGATTTCATGGGACCATAGAAGAAAGAGGAAGCACAGAGACAGATGTGTTCATGGAGTTGAGGTCCAGGGATGTAGAACTATAGACCTAGATGTGCCCATAAGCTGGAGCAAGGTGAGGCTGCACATTTGCTCTTTGAGCTTCCAGAAGCCTGCCAACACCTAGATTTTAGCCTAATGAAACATATTTTAGATTTCCTACCCTTAGAAGTATAAGATAATAAATATGAGTTGCTATAAGTACTACATTTGTGGTAATCTGATACAGTGCAATAGAAAACTAATTCTCACAACTGGAAGTGGATGAAGCTCCAGGCTACATACTACATGATCACATTTATATGGTAGTTTTGAAATAGAAAAATTATAAAGATTGAGAACAAATTAGAATTTTCCAGGGGGTGGATACAGTGTGATGAATATCACTATAATGGGGCAGAATGGAGGGGATCCTTGCAGGAGGGGGACAGGCCTGCACCTTGACCATGGTGGTGGCGAAATGAACCTGTGTCTGTAATAGATGTCACAGAGCTGGATTCTCACACGGTGTGTGGTAATGTCTGCCTTCTAATATTGCTACAGTGCTGTACTATGTAAAATATAGCTAACATGGGGCTGCATAGCTCAACTGGCAGAGTGCTTGCATAGCATGTTCAAGGTCCTGGGTTCAGTTCCCAGCACTGCATAAACCATGCATCATACTCTCAGCACTGAAGAAGCAGAGGTGGAAGGTTAAGAAGTTCAAGGTCATCTTAGCTACATATCAACTTTGAGGCCAATTTGGCATATATGAGACACTGTCTGGGGAAAAAAAGGTATAACCAATGAAGAAACAGGGTTATGGGTCCATGGGTACCCTGTGCTGTTTTTGCAAAGAACTTATGAATCTACAATTATTCCAAAAAAATTTAACTAACAGATTTTAAGTTTAATTTATTTTGAAAGGCAAAAGAAAAAAATCATGACTAATAGCTTGTAACAAAGCACATTTAAAAGAATTATCTTTATCAAGCATGGTGGTTCACGCCTTTAATCCTAGTACTTGGCAGGCAGAGGCTGGCAGATCTCTGAGTTTGTGATTTTGAGGCCAACCTGGTCTGCAAAGTGAGTTCCAGGTCAGTCAGGGATAAATAGAGAAACCCTGTCTCAAAATCAAAGAGCTATGTTTATTTGATTCTAAGTGTCTACAGAAACACATGTATATGGCAAGCTTCAGTCTTTGGAGTTTTTGGAATTAATGTGAGACTGAGAAAACTCTAAAGTGATCATTTTAATTACTGAATACCAATCCCCAAACTTGGCAGTTTACAATTAAGCTGCTCTTCACTTAAAATACCTGAAATCCGTGCATGTGTGATTTAGCTCTTGGCCCATCAGGGAATGCTAGTCTGCTTACGTATACATAATGTAAACCTTCTCAGCCACAAAGAAGGAAGGGAGGCCATTTACAAGGAAATGGATGTGAATGAAATAATCACACTAAGGGAAACAATCAATCCCAGAAAGGCAAATACATATTTTCTTTCATTTGTAGTTTCTAGATTTTATATAGCTACATAAAATTATGTGTGTGGTGAATATATATGGCTTAAAAGTAGAAGTAGAGTTGTCTAAGAAAAAAGGGGGAGCAATGGAAGGGTAGAGGGACAGTAGAGGAGTACAAGAGTAATATGCTTAGCATATAGTACATACATTCACAAAATCTAAAAAGAGTTTTTTAAAGAGTCACTGTCCTGAAGAATTTCAACAAGTCAAACAGGGTCTAAAACACACAGTCCCCGGCTGATGTCCTTAGTAGCCTGTGCTAGTCAACTGGAGTTGCCATAAAGAAATACATAGACTGAGTGGGTTAGATAGGTTAGCTGCTCTCCGCTTGAGGGGCTGAGAGTCTGAGATGAGGGAGTCTGTGCGGTCAGGTTCCCACGGTGCCTGCTCGGAAGCGAGGAGAGGTGGGGTATGATTGATAACGATTCTTCTTATCAGGTCACTAAGTCCACCAGGAAACCGACCAGCATGGTCTCTTCCAACCTAAGCAGTTCTAAAAGCTGTATTCCCAGACACCAGTCCTAGGGTAGGGGCTTTGGATACAAAACTGGCCAGGGGGGGTGGGCACAGGTGGAGTCACGGTGGACCCAAAATGAGTACTCCAGGCTGAAATTAAGATGTGCATTCACATCTAGAAGCAGATACTTTGGTGTTCAGCAATTCAGCCAGTGTCCTGGGAGCTGGTTGAAAATTTACATAGAAAAGACATTTTTATGAGCGTAAACACATGGGTTCGTATTTTTGTAAAGATCTGAAATTTAGAAGTAGGACTGACAAGATGACTCATTGGGCAAAGGCACCTGCCTCCAAACCTCACAACCCAAGTTTGAGAATGGACTCCCGGAAGTTGTCCTCTGACTTCCATGTGTGCGCCAAAGCACAGGAATTCCCCGTTACTTAACAAATATGCAAAATAAAACTGAAAATGAAATTTAGAAAGGTGTATATCGAAAGGAGTCCATGGACTTGGTCTCTTTGGGTGTCTTGCTTCCCTGTGCTGAGACTCCTGTCTCTGGTTGGTTTGAGGGGTTGATATTGTGATGTGGTTGCTGAGTTCAATGAGCTCCCATAAACAGTGCTAGGGTGTTGCTGAGCACATATAAAGTGTAAGAGACATTGGTGCCTCTTCTTTCTGTGCTACTACCTAAAAACTAAAACACCTTCCCAGGACATACGATGAGTTTCACAAGTAGAAAAGTGGATGGACGGTCAAAGGACAGAAGAACTGCCGTAGGAAGAAAACCTCCTGCAGTAACTCCCGGGGATCTGCAAGGTCAACAACCCAAGGCAAGAAAGACTCTGGAAACTGGAGGTGACACAGCAGATACAATACCTCCAGCCTGACGTGACCCCCAAACTGACAAGGTTAGAGATTTTTAAAATTACCTTTTCTATGGATGATAAACCAGGATACCACCACAGTAAATCAATCCACTCAACTAAGTAAGCCACCAGGGCTTGAAATAGCAACACGACTTCACATTTCAACACCTCCACCTCTCTTCCAAGTTGAGGCAAAAAGAAGATTCTTTCTCTTCATGTCCTTCACGTGCTGCTCTTACTTCTCCCTCTGTTTCTTCTGCGCATCGTGCTGCTGTTTTCACACGCTCCGGGGTGAGCTTCTCCAGGCAGAGAGAAATCAAAGGCAGGACAAGGGACGGCTGACCACGGGAAACTTGAAGAGAACATTGGCTGGGCTGCTGTTCACCCTGCTCTTTATAGTTAACCCAGAGTCACGGCGAAGGAAAACCGGTACAGTTTAATGCAGACCATGATCTTGGCGTTGTCCAAACCTGCTGCTTTGGTCAGATGGGTGAATTAGTACCTTGTAGAAATAGTCCAGGCTGGGGTGGGAAAGACAGTCCAGCGGTTCTCCCAGAGGACCCGTGAAACTGTCTGTAACACCAGTTCAGTGTGGTCCGATTTCTGTATTAGTCACTTTTCTATTGCTGTGATAACCCTTGTGACCACAGTACTTACAGAAGAAAAGTGTCGTTGGGCTTTCAGTTCCAGAAGGATGAGAGCTCGTGGTGACAGTGCAGAGGAGTGCTATTTGGGGCAGAAAGCTGAGAACTTATATCTTGACCCTCAAACAGGAAACAGAAAGTGAACCAGAATGGTGGGAGTCTTTGAACACTGAAGGGCCACCAGCAGTGACAGAGTTCTCCAGCAAGGCCATACCTCCTAAGCCTCCCCAAACAGCACTGACTGAGAACCAAGTATTCAAAAGCCCAAGACTATAGGGAACATCTCATTCAAGTGACAGATGTCCTCTTTTCACGTCTTGGACACCAGGTATAGACATGGCAGGCAAAACACTCATACATATGAAAATAAGATAAATGCATGCTGGGAGGCAGAGGCAGTCAGATCTCCATGAGTTCAAGGCCAGCCTGTACTACAAAGTGAGTCCCAGGATAGCCAGGACTACACAGTGAGACCATGCCTCAAAAAATGAAAACAAATATAAAATAAATGTATTACTACTTTTAAAGAAATCGGTAAAGCCCCTAAAGAGTCATCAACAAATCTCTACTCTGGGACAGAAACACTACATTTGTCCAAATGACAAGTTCGTGGAACCACCACCTATTGTTTTAATCACTTCAATACCTTGGAGTGAATTTTTAAAAATCCATGCCAGACACAGTTAAGCTTTGTATGTGTGTTCCTCTCTACACTGTGGATAATCAGTAAATGTCTGCTTTGGATTATATGAGTGATGCTTAGAAGGCACCACTTTTAACTAGCATTATTTACACAGAAGCATTAAAACATTCTTCTGATATATCTCTGATATGCATGTTGAGGGAAAGCCTCCATTTACCTGGTTGTATGTTCACAGGGGGAGAGACTTCGTTCTCTCTCCTCTGTCATTTGTATGAGTTAGCTTACAGGAGAAGGCGGGGCAGTGGGTACTGGATTCAGCCTTGCTTGGAGGGTTATCATTCAAATGAATCTGTTCTTTATTTCTGAGAGGTGGTGCTGTGAAGTATTCAGTGATTGGCAGAGCTACACAGTCCTCCTACCTGCCCACAGCCTCTGATTTGAACCTCTTCCTGGCCCACTCTGGATTGGTTATGCTTCAGTTTACGCATATTTTTTTCTCCTGCATTATCCCCCACAAGCCTTGCCTTCTGTTTCTCGCATCCCGTTTACCTCTTTTTTGCCTTATTCCCTTATTCTGCTAGGACATATCACCCAAGCCAAGGTGCATGGGAAGTATCTCAGTTTCTTTCCCCGATAGAAACACCTCAAGGAGAAAAGGGTTTGTTACAACTCATAATTTAGTCTATCGTGGAAGAAACTCAAGGCAGCGCAGACTTGAAGCAACTGGACCCATCACATTTGCAAGCCCAAAGCAGAGACAGATGGATGCATGAGTCTGCTCTGCTCCCTTTTTCTATTAATGTGGTCTCTAGTCTCGGCTCTCAGCCGTGGAATGGTGTCACCCACAGTGAACATGTCTTTCTACATCAAGACAACCCCCCCAATCTCCCAGGAGATTCCAGATTCTGTCAGGTTGGCAACACTCATCATCAGAGGTTTGTATTTCTTGGGCATGTGAGTGGTAATTGACTGGCAGGAACCAGGTAGTAATGTGCCGTCACTTTGTTAGGAAGACCTGGTCTTGGTTTGCTGTTGTGGCCACCTTGAGATTATTTCTCAACAGGATTTCCACAGCTTTTTCACTAGGACTTACTTATTATCGTTTGGCCCTGTTGGCTGTATGTAGAAGCCTATGTATGCTGAAGTCATTTTTTTCTCATCATTTTTCTGCCTCTGCCGTTTTCTCTTCTGGTATCCAGCACTGCTGGTGAGAAGTCCGGCACTGTTCCTATCTCCTTCTTATTGGCCTTTGCTCAATCCTTGTCTCCTCAAAAGCTCCCACTACTCTACCTCCAGCTCCAGAGAACTGACATTTTCTGATGCTGTCCTTGGATCGGGTCTTCTCTGCGTCAGTCAGACGTTAGTCATAGTCTAAAGAAGGAAAGACCTTGGCTAGCTCATGGATCCGGGGTTTCAGTCCATGATCTCTTGCTCCCCTGGTAGACTCATGCTTAAGTAGAACATCATAGCATGGCAGGAAGAGTATGGTCAGGAAAAGAAGATCAATTCACAGCAGACAGGAAGCAAAAGGAACGGCAGGAAGAGGCTGAGATAAGGAACGTCTTTCCCAGACTCAGCCTGGTGACCTGTTGTCTTTAGTCAGGTCCTGTACTTTGCAAAGTATCGCCACCAGCCAAGGCCTTGAGCTTGGGGCATGTGGGGACGCTTCATATCAAACTACGGAATAGTTTTCATTGATTGCCTTGGGCACTGGTGTCTCCTGAATCTTGAGACCACAGCACTGAAACACAGAGGAGTTCTGTGCTATTGTTCTGATGATTTTCTTTTTCTTTCCATGATTTCTCTTTATGGAATCTATTCCTCTGTTTTACAGTGTTGGAGCTCAAAGCTTCTTGTACTCTGAATTATTTGAGGAGATTTTTGTATATAGAATTTCTGTTTTTATCTACTTTCCCCTATTGCCTACTGGTTGTTTCTGTCCTACTTCTGGCATTTTTGTCTTAAATCTTAATGCTTCCATTGTGTTTTTAATTTCCTATATTTTTAAGAAAATTTTTTAGTCATGATTATCTTTTGATGTTGGGTCTCCTTTTTCTTTCAATTTACGTATGCTCTTTCCTCTTACCTATGTGACTACATATATAAACAGCACAGCACATGTAAGAATTCTGGGCATTCATAAGTAAGGATAAGATTCTGTGTGTGATTTATTCGGGAGCTGGGTGTCAGGCCCCCCAAAAAGAGCAAAGACCAAAGAGACAAAGAGTAAAAGAGTAAAAAAAAACAACTACATTTGGCGTACCAACATTGGGCTCTCGAATTTCCATAGGGCCAGAGAAAGCTTAAACAGACAAACAAACAAACAAACAAAAAATGGATCAGCTCCTTTAAGAAGTACTGCTCTGCAGAAACAGCCTTTTTCATGCTAAATAGAAACAAAATAACCAAGAAAAACAAAACAAAACAAAACTCTTGCCATAGTGCATGGCTCCAGCATTCCATAGCTGAGAGTTTAAATCCAATTCATGGTCACACACCCCTGACCAGGCCTTGAGCTTTTAGGCTTGGCTTTCACAACCTGAGAAGTGGGGGGAGACAACCCATAGAGCAGTTCAGAGGACCCAGTTATAGCTCAGCAGTTTAAAGTTTGCTCACAGGGTCAAAAGAGACCAGAGGTATACAATAAAAGAGGTCCAGATTGAAAAACTCTCTAACCAGGTTCCAGTGTGTTTTACAATGTGTGTAGGCTTAAGAAAGAAAGAATAAGGCCAGGCAGTGGTGGCGCAGCCTTTAATCCCAGCACTCGGGAGACAGAGGCAGGCGGATCTTTGTGAGTTCGAGGCCAGCCTGGTCTACAGAGCGAGATCCAGGAAAGGCGCAAAGCTACACAGAGAAACTCTGTCTCGAAAAAAAAAAAAAGAATATGAGTATAGACAATCATAGAAAGAAATAAATAGTTTTTAAAATAATACAGTTTTTAAAGGGAGAGTAAAAGTAACATAAAGGAAAAAAGTCATGTAAGATGGGAAACACGCACAGAGTCTAGATCCTATATAGTAATGTGTTAATTTTGAAGTTTTTAAATGCTGGTAAGCAGAGAACAGCTGCTAAGAGACATGGGATTGAAAAAGGGACTGATTAAATAAACCAGCCTAGATGTTTTTTTAAGAATGCTTTCACTTTAAAATGGAAATTTAAAAATAAATGTATTTGTAAAATGGAACTTAAAAGATGTGTTGTTTTGGAGAAGCAGTTTTGCTTTTGTTTCCACAGGAAACAAGAGGCTGTGGATTTGTTCCAGGTTAATATGGATCAGGTTTGATCAAGGGAGATCTCCTGAAACTTGACAGGTGATATCTATCAACAAAGGTTATTACTGGTCTTCTCAGGACTTGGCCATTATCTCAGTTTTTCTCAGGGACTCCCCAAAGATGCTTCACCCACAGGTAACAGGAAGCAGTTTAGAGAAAATGATGCACACATTCCCAAAAAATGGTGTAGGTGGTTGTTGGCTATTGGATGGGTTATGCATGTTTGTTATCATTTAGGGGAATATAGTATATTGATACAAATTTAAAGTTATTTTTGTTAACTGTATACATGTTTCTGCTCTTGTTTAAGGTATTGTACTGATGTAGTTCATTTAAAAAATGCAAGGTAAAATCATAGTTTTTGAAAGCTATTGTTATAAACTGTATGGATAATCAGGAAACACAGGTTAGTTACTGACTTATAACAAGCAAATTTGTAGATATGCTAGGCCTGTTATCAGGATTGTACAATATAGATAGATGGTTTTCAAACATTTCAAAGACCTATAGAATATGGCATTTAAAATATTTTGTTAATATAAGGATTTTCTTGACAATGAAAAACATCTGCTCCTGGAAACACTAATTTACTTTACAAAAGGATGATGGGCATCGAAGACCTTCAACTGGAGTTTGCTTTCATTGTGTCAAGATTAGTCATTTGTGCAAGAGACTGCTTTTGCCATTGACTATTTGACAGTTAATAAACTGTATAAACTGGACATGTAGGATCCACAGGAAAGTGACTGCTGAATTTTTCCAAAACAAGATGGGACGATCCTTTGGGGTTCCTGCTTCATGAAAGAGTCTGCCAGATGTTCTAGGCCTGTAGGCTGAAGTTGAATATCCTCATGTTGCAGACAAACTTTGGGTGACGGGCCAGGCAGCAGATGTCTCTGTTGTTAGGTAATATTACAACCTTCTGGGGGACTTTGACGGAGTTAAAGGCTAAGTAGTTAATTTCCCTCAGTTATGATAGGAAGTAAATTAGGTATAAAACTTTGGAATCACTAAGATAAGATAAATAATGGAATATTTTCTCTGAATTTGCTAAATACAAATGGACTGAATATTGTAAATATACTTGATAACTGTTTTTGTTGTATGTGGTTTTACAATGTTAAAGTTAAAACCTTTCATTTTTATTTAGACAAAAATGAGGAATGTTGTAGAATATTATTGTAAGATGTGTTACATTTGTTTATGCTGTGGAGTATTTGTTTAATGATGCAAAGATGTGTTGCATTCTCTTATGTTACATTTGTTTAGCTCTGTGAAGCTGTTTTACTTTGCCTGTCTAAAACACCTGGTTGCTGTAACAAAAAGCTGAATGGCCAATAGCAAGTCAAGAGAAAGGATAGGTAGGGCTGCCAGGCAGAGAAAATATATAGGAGGAGAAATCTGGGAAGAAGGGAAATCAAGAAGGAGCAGGAAAAGGAGGAGAGGACATCAGGGGCCAGTCACCCAGCTACACAGTCAGCAACAGAGTAAGAAAGGAAGAAAGATATACAGAAATAGAAAAAGGTAAGAGCACAGAGGCAAAAGATAGATGGGATAATTTAAGTTAAGAAAAGTTGGCTAGAAAAGTAGGCTGCACATTCATAAGTAAGAATCAAACTCCGTGTGTTATTTATCTGGGCAGGGTGGTGGGCCCCCCAAAAGTCCAAAGAACAAAGAGCAAAAAAGACCAAAAAACAAAAACAAAAAACTATATTGGAGTGTTTCAGGAGGGAACAGAGACACATTTCTTTCAATTCAGCACCTTTAAGTAGAATTCCTAAGTAACCTTCCAAAGTCTTTGTAACACTGTAGGTCCATGTCAACACTGAATCTGGAGATGAATGCTATGGAGAGTATCCAAGAGAGGGACAAATAAAATAAAGAGAGAACCAGAATGCTATATTTGACAAGGAATGTCCTAGCTCTATAAATAGATCTTTAATATGAAGGACAGACAGGAGACTCTTTTCTTTTGAAGGTTATTCAGCTGTCTAGGTTTTGGAAAATAAAATTAAATGCCCATGTAGGGGAAATTCAGCCCTTCTAAATGAGAAAAATGAAAAAATGTATAATGAACTCACAGATTTGCACTGCTTTGGATGGGCTTTCTTCCTAAGGAATATTCTGTAAATTCATTTCAAAATTATTTCTGGAGGAGAATGACCTTGTTTAAAGAAAAATGCAGCAGAAAGGGTGTTTTAGTTACAGTTTCTATTGCTGTGAAGAAACACCAAGACCATGGCAACTCTTATAATGAAGAAAGTTAATTGGGGTGGCTTGATTACAGTTCAGAAGTTCAGTCAATTATCATGGCAGGAAGCATAGTTGTGTGTAGGCAGACATGGTGCTGGCTACATCTTGATCAGAAGGCAACAGGAAATAGACTCTCACTGAGCAAAGCTTGAGTAAAAGAGACCTCGAAGCCCACTCCCACAGTGACACACTTCCTCCAACAAGACCACACTTACACAAGGCCATACCTCCTAATAGTGACACTCCCTTTGAGGGCCATTTTCTTCCAAACACCACAAAAGGGAAGGAGTTAAATTGTGAGGGCGATGGAATTAGGTTTATAATTTACCATGATACACACACATACACACTCACACACACACACAAACACACACATGACTGCATAGAAAGATGGATAGAAGGATAGATTTGTGAGAAACCAGGAAAGTAAGGTATTAATATTTGGGGTAAAATCTCTTCACTTCTCCTGTGTTCCTGTTTATTTTATATTTTACAATATAATGTTAGAAAAGACAAAGGATTGGGTATCAGAGATAGTACAACACTCCCAAACTTACGTTGACCCTCAAAACGAGCCAGAAAAGACAAGACTCAGATCTTTGTGGGAAAGTATTTCTACATGGTTATTAGAATATCTGCTCTAAAGACCTGGAGTTGATGTCCTGTCTAGGATCCATGCTACTTTGAATCTGGTATGAAGACCAAGACCAAATTCAAATTCAGCCTTTGGAATCTGGAGACTTCTAATCCAGGGTCTGCATATTCAAGAAGTAAGTGATACCAAAAGATATGGTCACAGTTCAAGGCTGAATCCCTGACAAACAGATCCAGGATAACAGTTGTTATGTTATCTGCTTCATCTTTATCTATATTTAATCTTGTAATTTCTATTGGCCCGTTCTGATGATAGCTATTTGGGCTAATAGAAGCTGACGGACTGTTGGCCAAGTGGCCTTTAGTTTAAAGTAGACTATTGTTTTTTTTACTCTTTTGGGGAGAGTAAAAAAACTATCCAGCTCCCAAATAAATCACACACAGAGGCTTATTCTGAATTATAAATGTTCAGCCTTAGCTTGGCTTGTTTGTAGCCAGCTTTCCTTATTTAAATTATCCTCTGAGCTTTTACCATTCTCTATTCCTGTATATCTTTTCTTTGCTTTTCATTCTGTATCTGGCTGTGTGGCTGGGTGGCTGACCCCTGGAGTCCTCCTCTCCTTATTCAATTGCTCTTTTTTCTTCTTTTCCTTCTAGATCTCTCCTATTTATTCTCTTGGCCTGCCAGCCCTGTCTATCCTTTCCCCTGCCTTGCTATTGGCCATTCAGTGCTTTATTAGACTATTAGGTGATTTAGACAGGTAAAGTAACACAGCTTCGCAGAGTTAAACAAATGCAACAGAAAAGAATGCAACACATCTTTGCATCATTAAACAAACCTTCCACAACATAAACAAATGTAACACATGTTAAAACAATCTACAACATTAGACTTGAATCAGAATTACAGGCTCAATCAGGCCAGTTTAGAGTGAATGAACTGTCAGCCATAGTCAGAAATATAACCCTGATCTTCCTGTTATCTCTTGATGCTGTTACCTGTGTGACAAAATGGGAGTGAAAGCAAGTTTATCTCATGTACGCTTACTGTCTCTTTTAGGAAAATAATTTACTTATGGCCCCAGCCAGCACTTGATAGGATTAACTTCTTTGCTGTTTATGAATCCATCTGGGTGTAAACATTTTTACTTTTAGGAGAACACTCTAATACAGTGCTTTAAAAGTTGATAGCATTAGTGAAAGAATGCAGAGATTGCTACAGGAAATATTTTCTAGAAATAGAAATATCACATGTGCATTTATCATATATATATATCCATCCATTCTCCTGTTGCTGCTGCTGTTGCTTGGGACATGTATAGAATGTGGTGTGACTTGGTGTGTAATCAGTGTCATTATGAGCTCTAATCACAGGTTCTGAGAGATGCTGCGGCTCCAGCCTGATGTTTGCAATGATACAGAGGTATTTGTTAGGGGGTATCCTTTCAAAGATCCTCTAAGCATGTTGTTATCTGCAATTCTGCAATGATAATGCTTTCATCTTTCAATTTTTTTCATCAGACTCCATGAGCAACACTAGTGAATTAAAAAAAAATTGAATTATGGCATATTTTGAAGGCTCTGTCAGTATTTTAAACATTATTTAAAAGAATTGCTTACACTTCCACACTCATAGAAAGCTTAGTGACTTTAGTGTAATCCCTTCATTTTACACATAAAGAAATGGGGGTCCAGGGATCTATATAATTTACTTTGGATTATAGACAGAGTGAATACCGAGAAAGAATTGTCCACTTTCTTTTTCTTTGCTCCAAGACCTGCTTGTCTGCCTGCTCTGTCTAGGTCGAGGCAATATAGGAGTCAGAGATGGAGAAGCCAGATTCATCTTGCTCAGCACACACAGGTTTTATCTTTCTTTTAATTTATTCAACTCCTGTTTAATATATGTGTGTGTGTATGTATGTGACTTGGAATTATGTTGGAGCCCATTTAGGCTTTACCCAGCAGGTCTGCATAAAGAGGATGATTGGACCAAGGGCCTGAGTACCAGGTGTCTGAGTTGGTCTGCACTTGGCTGTGTTGGGGGGAGGTCTTTTGCTCCACCCCTTGGCATTCCTTTAAAAACCCTAGGGCAGAGACAGTTAGGGGCCAATGGATTAGGATCCAGGCCCTCCTGAGGCTATCCTGTATTTTCTGTTTCTCTCCCCTCTTTACTTCTATCTAATATTTCCTGCTACTCCTACTGAAGAGTACTCTGGGGAAAAGTGCCAGTGGGATGGCCCCCCACAGATTTAACCCTATATGTGTAAATGTAAGCTGGGTTTAATTCTGTGTGTATATGTATGTAATTTGGATTCAACTCTGTGTATATGTGCATGTTACTATTGTTTAGAAAAACAGCAACCATGCGGCTCTTCTCCATCCTGGATGGTAACCTCATCATGATTTCTTGTAAGCTCCAGGGAGTCGACTTGGATCTACCTGAACAGCATCTTGCCAGGTCCAAGCAGCACCAGATGGTTCCACAGAGCTTGGACAGTGAAGTGAAACAGCTAACGACCCCAGGACATGCACCCTAGTTTTCTCAGGTCCCCCAAAGATGATTGATGCCCCCCAGGCCAGCAGAAAGCAGTCTCGAGAACACGGTGCCCTCATCCCCACCTTACCTGCTACCCCTTTCTAATTCCTCATCTTTTTATAATAAGCAAAAGGGAGGGATGTTAGCATTTAGACATCTGTACTGGCCTGCCCCTAGGGTCCTGACAGGATATATCCTCAGCTGTAGCCACTAAGAGCACCCCCTGTGTGCATTGGTTAGGTTTCCTTTATCTATCTATCTATCTATCTATCTATCTATCTATCTATCTATCTATCTATCATCTATCTATCTATCTATCTATCTATCATCTATATATCTATCATCTATCTATCTATCTATCTATCTATCTATCATCTATCTATCTATCTATCTATCTATCTATCTATCTATCTATCTAGGGTTTTTGAGACAGGGTTTCTCTGTGTAGTTTTGGTGCCTATCTTGGATCTCTCTCTGTAGACCAGGCTGGCCTTGAACTCACAGAGATCCGCCTGGCTCTGCCTCCCGAGTGCTGGGATTAAAGGTGTGTGCCACCACCGCCCAGCTACTACATTTTCTTATAAAAGACGGGCCTTTTATACCTCTGGTCTCTTTCTTTTTCTCTTCCATCACTCTCATCCCCAGGGACCAGTCTCTGCTCCCTTCTCTGTCCCTTCTCTCTCCTCCCCTCAATAAACCTTCCACGTGAGCTCTGTTGTATGGTTTGACTCCTTTGTGCCATTTTAAAAATACAACAGTGGTTACTAGGCACTTGCTCTCCTGGTCACTGGGTAAGCCTTTCCTCTTCATTAGACTTGTTCAAGGTAGGATTTCTGTTCCAGTTTGTTTATTATTTAGCACATCTTAAGTGCCAAGTTAAGAATAGCTTTGTTCATAGTTGTTAGGAAAGCAATTACTCTCAAAAAGTATTGCCTCTAATAATAAAATAAACAACCTGATTAGAGTGAGCAAAATATTTAAACAAACACTTTACAAAGTAAAATATATCAATAACAGCAATCTCCTGACTATTTATCATCATTTGTCATGAGGAAAATGCAAGTATAATCCATGGTGGGGATTACTCACTCACTGAAACAACTTATATAGGAAAAACTATATAAAAACCAAGTTTTGGGGGAAGATGTAGCACAATCAGAACTCTTTTGTGTTTGTTTGAATCAGTCTAAGTATCAATACTATTGGGTCAAAACTCACTATGTAGCCCAGTTTAACCTTCAGACTCATGATCCTCCTGTCTCAGCTTCCAGAGTACTGAGAGTATAGTTGAGTATCTGTTAGGGTCTAGGAGAAGTCCCATAAAAGACCACCAGACACATGTGCAATCAACAAAAGCATTTAATTCTGGAGAGCAAAAATTCCAGCATGCAGGGGTCAAACCATCTGACAAAGTGTCAAAATGGTGACCCTGAGAGGAGCTCGAAGGCTCCTTTTAAGCATAGCTAGGGGAATTCCAGCTGTGGTTAACTGTACTTTGAAGTGATTGGGTATAGACCCTTACTGGTATGGGAATCATTTTATGATTAGTTTGTGACATCTGGTCAGCAACTGTGGTTGTAGTATCAGGGGTCTGCTTGCTATGTCAGGAGTCTGTTTGGCTGAAAAAGCAAGAACAGTTCCTGCTTATGGCAGGGTAGGACCCTGATTGGCTACCAGACAGGTCATACTTCCTAAGGGCTTCGTTGAACCAGACATGAGTCAACAGAGGATGGTGGGGTAATATGGGGCAGAGGTCTTAGCAAACTGGCCCCTGGAAAAACAAACCAAACCAAAACAAAACAAAAGCAACTGGCCCTGTTAGGGTCAGTCCTGTTATAAGAGGGAACTGCCATTTCATATCACCAGACCAATTAGAGCCCTTTACCCTTGTGCTGGGAAGGTGAATGCAGACAACAGCTTGGAAGACTTCTTGGAGATTTTGTAATTTAGAGGTACATTTGGGTGCTACTTACTGAAGATGACAGGGAATGTACACATGATCAATTATGGAGTGATTTGTAACAGTCAAAAACTGGAAAAACTTGATTTTTTTTTCTGTTTTGGATCAGGGTCTCATGTAACTCAGGGTGGGCTCAAACTTATGATGTAGCTGAGGATAACACTGAACTCCAGATCCTCCTGCCTCCAGCCGGAGAGTGCTGAAATTATATACCTATCTGATTTACAAGCGGAAAAAAGATCACGATGCCCATATGTAGTGACCAATTTGATGGTAAAGCCATGTCCAAGGCCAAACATCTCATACATGTGACCTTACTTGGAATTAGGGTCTTCTTAGAAATATGAGGTTAAAATGTGCCAAGATGACATTCTTCTGTGTTTAGGATGGACCCTAAGTTGTCTGATGAGTTAATAAAAGAAAGGACACAAATGCACTAAGGGATCAACGTGAAGACAGTAGCAGAAACCCGAACGCCATTGCCACAAGCCAAGAAACCCAGAGCTGTTGGAGCTTGGAGCAGACAAGGAAGGAGTCTCCTTTAGAATCTTCAGAGGGAGTGGGGGCTTGCCTATGCCTGGGCGGTGGACATCTATCCTCCAGAGTATACATTCTATGGTTTAAGTCCAAGCAGTATGTTCTTATTTGTTACTTTAGTCCCAGGAAATGCATATACTGTATGAGTTTGCTTCTATAGAGAAAATGCTGGCTCATCTGTAGTGACAGAGGGCAGCATGCCCAGTGATTGCCTGTCCCTGGAGACTAAGGAAGGGCGGACTGCCAAAGGGCCGAGGAAGGCTAACAGATGAAGGAGTGCTCTGCATTTAAGTTGAGGTAACATGCACAGGTGAGTGTGTTCATCAAATTTTGAATGGGTGCATCTGATTGTAAATGATACCTTGTTAGATGTATTGGTTAGATGCAGAGATTATTTCTAAATGCAGATGGTCTCTGAGCTTCCAGAAGATGTGAAAATACCCATGACTTGGTTAGCACTTTACTTCAGGCAAGCCTGGGACTAAAGATGTGTGATATTTTCTTCCCTCTTAGGGGATAGACTGGAGTTGTAGAGTCCTTCTCTGGCTTTGTATCCTATAGGATGTGAAGCAAATGACAGGAAGAAAGTGGTTGTGTTAGGTAATATGTTTTCTGTTCTTTTCCAAAGTTCAAAGTCAAGGTTGGAACATTAAAAAAAAATTAAAAAGCTATGAAGCTGTTTGTACCAGTCCCATCTGTTTTCCCCAAATAGATCAACATTGCTTAGAGCGATTGTTGCACTCTCTGCCTCCTCCCCGCACCGCCCCTACCGCGTGTGTGTGTGTGTGTGTGTGTGTGTGTGTGTGTGTGTGTGTGCTGACCGAGGAGCCAGCAGCATTTCCCTGAGGAAGAACATACACTGTTGAGGAAGCAGCCCTCCCTAGCCTTGGACACTTGTAAATCCTTCCAGCAAACCTTACTATCAGCCCTTCACCTGAAGCAGCCTTTGCTCAAACTAACTCTGGGTATGTTTCCACCCCTGGAGTGTGAATTTTCACCAAATTTCCTGGTTCTGAAGTTTGAAATCCTTGGACTTCATCTTGGGAAGGAGTCACTTTAAGTTTGGGAAAACTAAACAAGCTCTGCCAGAGTTCTGAGGGAGCTGTGTCATGTTTCCCTAATCCTGCCTGGAGCCCCAGGAACCATCCT
The DNA here is from genome assembly GCA_902168405.1 of Peromyscus aztecus. Lineage (NCBI taxonomy): Eukaryota > Metazoa > Chordata > Mammalia > Rodentia > Cricetidae > Peromyscus > Peromyscus aztecus. The sequence goes on along the minus strand of CABHPQ010171529.1, from coordinate 6,856 downwards.
CAGCTGCTGACAGGAGTCTTTCTTCAGACAGGAAGGTGTTTTGTTTCATTTTTCTCCATTATTCATTGAATTATTAACTCTTTCTCCCATTCCTCCTTTCCTTTTGGACCTCCTGGGTCTGTTTTCACACTTCTTTGTTTTCTCTTGGGATGACTCTTTCTTTGTTGTTGAATCTGTGGTGATACATTTCTTCAAGGCTTCTGAGATGATTCTTGAGTGTGACCGTAGACTTTGACAAACTGGCTATTCAAAAATTAGGTTAATACTTAAGGTTTAGAATTTTTTCTTTATTTTTTATTTTATGTGTACAGATGTTTTGCTTGCATATGAGTCTGTGGATATGTGTACAGTGCCTGTGGAGGCCAAAGGGGGCATGCATTAGATACCCTGGGGCCAGAGTTTCAGACAGCTGTGAGCTGCCATGTGGCTGCTGGGAATTGAACCTGGGTCCTCTGGAAGAGTAGTCAGTGCTTTTTAACTACTGAAACATCTCCCCAGGCCCCAATATCTAAGTTTTTAAATGAAGTGCAGGCTTTTACTTTGATTCCTCCAAGCCTTCTCTGTTCCTGATGAGCTGCAGATCTCTGGCTGTCTCCCAGGCCTCTTGAGTGTGAGCTGAAGTTGTGACTCTCCCCTTGTGTCTTCTTCCTTTGGGTGCAGCACACACTTATCTTTGTTTGCCTGCTCAGGGTTTCTCCATCTTCAGAAGCCAGGCCATCCTCTGGGACTTCTCAACTAGTGGGAGCCATACCTCTTCTCTACCTCTTTGAAAATTTCTGTTTATAACCCAGATGTGGATTAAAGACACAGGCCACAGTGTCAGGTGTGGAGTGACAAAGGGGATACTGCAGAGATTTAGGGCTCTTGGATGTGGGCTGTCTTCTGGACATCAGACTTTTGGGAAACTATATGATGATATTTATAGTTATACATGATGGTAAATACATAAAAGTATACACATTCTATTGAGTACACATTTTATAACATGTACAGTAGTCCCATCCTCTTAATCAGTTTTACTTCTCACACATCCAGTCACCTACAGTGAACTGTGGTAAACACATACAAAGGAAATTCATCAGTAAATCATGTTTTAAATGACTCTTATTGCTGCATGACTATGCTGGCTCTATTCTATTATTGTTGTTAATTTCTTATTATGTCTATTTATACATTAAGCCTTACTCTAGGAATGTATGTGTAGAGAAAGCATAGCATACGTAGAACTCAGAACTATCTTCAGTTTTAGACATGGACCAGGGGCCATAAAACACATATTAGGAGAAAGAGAGAGACGACTGTGTATAAAAAGTGTCGTCCCCCCCCATCCCCGTGTGTGTGTGTGTGTGTGTGTGTGTGTGTGTGTGTGTGTGTATGATTACATACACATGCTTGCACAAAATATCCCTTCTATTTCTACATTCTATGTTGGACCTAGGAATTCCATTCTTAGGAAGAACATTGTGCCCTAAAAACCTTCATGAAGATGTTCAAGAAAAGGAGGCTTAGATCATGACTCCCAAACCTTCATCTGACCAAAGAAAAAGGGGTCCTTTGGCTCACTCATGGTCTAAACCAGTGGTTCTCAACCTTCCTAATGCTGTGACCTTTAATACAGTTCCTCACTGCTACTTCATAACTGTAATTTTGGTACTGTTATGAATAATAATGTAAATATTTTTGTAGATAGAGGTTTGTCAAAGGGGTGGTGACCCGCAAGTGGAGAACCACTGGCCTAGACTATCACCCCCTTAGAGGGGGCAGTTGAGGTTTGACGAGCAAACCTTCGGTCAAAAAATGTGTGCCTTATTGAGTGTCACCTTGCACATATCCTCCAGTAGCTTTTAGCTGAAGTTCCATGAGGTTCAAAGATACTGTCTTGTCTTTCTTGTGTCCAAACTAGTAGTTCAAACCCATCCAAGGATCCCTTTCAAAAGAACTTCTCTTTTCCAAACCCAAATTCTAGTTTTTCCCTAACCGTGAAATTCAAAGCAGTTCTTTTGGAAGCAAGTGCTCTAAGACCAGTTCCCAATTCTGTAGCTCAGGTTGGTTTTCAACTCTTAAGGACAGCAGCACCAAATAGAGAACCAAAAAGTCTCAAAAGTGTGAATTAGCTCCCTATAACAGAGTATACAGAGAGCTTGACTGAAATGCAGATAAGAATCGGGGTTTTTATTCAGCCTGAACCCAGGCTGACAGAAGCTCTCAATGAAGGGCTGTGGGCTACAGCTGCTGTTTGCTTAATTTTTGCATAAACCACTGTTCTGTTTATAAAAACCAACCCATCATATCTGTGCGTAAGCTGGGAGGCTGAATCGTCAAGTACACAAGAAAAGTAGAGTTTAAGTCACGGTGAGATTTTTATGTTTTTAACTAAAAGGAATGCTTACCTGTTTCCTGACCCATCACCACTGTAGAGAGCAGACTTCTGCACTAAAGCCTTCTGACCATGAGCATCCTTGTTTGTCTCAAGGGCAGTCTGGTTTGCCTGGAGCCAACAGGTTCTGGGGAGATGAATAACAGCTCTGTGTAGTCTGGAGAGCCAACCGGAGCTACAGGCTCATGGGAAGGTTGTCTACCACTAGTTAAAATAAGTCTTTGTTTTGAGGAAACCTTTAAAGATCCTTGTGCATGAAGTTTTGCTATGAACTCCATACTAGCCCTGATAGAAACTACTTGGCAGTGAGTAGAATCTGAACCTCTTGGTTCCTGATTTTTACCCCTTGGAGATTCGGCAAGTTTCCTGGATTACAGGGAGATCTCTTCCTAGTTCTTTCTCTTTTGATAGTAGAGGATAATTAAATTGCAGAACAGATTAGGTGATGTCAAGTTTTTTTTTTTTCCTTCCCCATAAAGGTACTTACATGGAATTCCTTTTGACTCTGACCACAATGGAACTGATGTGAACCAAACTTTGGAGTCTGTTCTTCTTTGAGACTATTACCTTTAATTTCCTAGGAGCTGAGGGCATCCCAGTGCCTGACATCTGGAGATTCTCATGTTTCCATGGGAGTTGGACAACCTTCTGAAAACCTTATCCACACCTGATGTGTATTGCTCTGGAGGTTGTCCCTTTTCTAAATACAGTACTTATGACATCAGTCTCTACAAGTCATCTTGTCTGGGTAGACCAGCTAATTTTGGAATTTTCCTCCATTGTCCAAACTCTAGCAATCAGGCTCCGTGTTGGATGGAAAGTGGGCTTGCTTTTCACATCAGAACCATTATCAATGCTCCTGAATATTCTCAGTCCTGTCAGGGAAGGTGGAGTCACCTAGGCTGCGCTCTCACTTTCTACCTGCTTACACCAACAGTAGTTGCTCCCAGCCTGTCTGGAAACCTTGATTTGCATTTCCCCCAAAGAGAAAAGAGCTGAACTGAATGGGAGGGAGGGGAATTCATTTGGAACCATCCTAGTTACAGACTAAATACTGTTCCGGCTTGGATCACAAATATCCCTTAAAGGCACAGGCAGAGATTTTGTCCAAACTAACGGTTCTATTGGGAGCTGGTGGAGACTTTCAAGGTGGACCTAATGGAAGGAGGTTGGTGCCCTTAAAGAGGCTCCTTTCTTTCTCCTTGTCTCATCCCAGCAGTCATGATGAGACTTTATTTCTCCATACACTCTTGATGGTGATGTGTGTCATCAAAGTCGTGGGTCCAAGTGAGTATGTGTAGTGGGAAATTTCTCCGGTCCCGCCTGGCCGGCGGTTGGGACAAGTTTTTCCCACTCTCATCCCCCAAGTAAACACACAGAGGCTTCTATTATTTACAAACTTATGGCCTAATGGCTCAGGCTTCTCGCTAGCTAGCTCTTACATTTTAAATTAACCCATTTCTATAAATCTATACTTTGCCACATGGCTTGTGGCTTGCTGGTACTTTTACATCTTGCTTCTCCTGGTGGTGGCTAGCAGAGTCTGCCCCACTCTCTTTTCTTCTCTCCTGTCTCTCTTGGATTTTTCCACCTGGTTCCATCCTGCCCTGCCATAGGCCAATGCAGCTTTATCAAATGTAGTTGGAAGGCTTTACCTATGTGCTATTACGGGCTGCTCTCTGGATGGCGGGCTGGTGTCTCCTGACTCAGCATTCTTCTGACTCAGCATTCCTCTTCCCAGAATTCTCCTTGTCTGCTTATCCTGCCTATACTTCCTGCCTGGCTACTGGCCAATCAGCATTTTATTTATCAACCTATCTGAGCAACACATTCACAGCACAGAGCGATATCCACAGCAAGTATGGGCTGAAATCTTCAAAACCAAATAATTGCTTTCTATTTGAAGCTCTCTGTCTCAGGTGTGTCACCTTTATGACAGACAGAAGGCTGACTACCTGCTTACTTTGCCTAGACTGCTGCAGATGCTCAGTGTGACAACTGAACTCGATCCAATAAGGTCAGGAAAGGGGTTGTCACTCAGGGGACAAGCCAAACCAGAGGAGCCACATTGAATTTGGTGATGAAATTTAATTGGATTCAGCTCATTTTCCCCACTTTCAAACCAGAACAACAACAAAAAAATTCATGGATCAAATTTAAGGTCGGTCTGGGTGGAAAAGTCTGGGCCAACCTGAATCAGCCTGCTGTTGCAAATGGCTTTAGGTGATGTGCAAACTTTCTCCTTACACGTGAGGAACACTTGCACTATTGGTCAGAGCATGGTTTTAACTAGTGTAGTGTGCTTGGAGTTCCTCAGAGGCAGCTGTGCTCTGTTCCTCTTGCTTGACTTTTCTAACCTCTAGCTTAGAAGAACTGATGGTGAGTGGTTCTTCAACACTTACTGTATCATGCTCTTGGCAATTTACTTGACTTGTTTTGGGCTCCATTTTCTGTCCTGTAAAATGGTACTGTCTCCTTGAGTGATAGCAGTCCCCCTGTCCACTTTGTCCTAAGGATGGAAGCCACTGCCACCTTTCTGGAGATGTGTCTTTAACCTTACATTTCAGTAGACAGCTTCTAAAGTACATTGCATTAAAATTACCAGATGAAAGCAGCTCTGGAATTTTAAAAAAAAAAAAATTCTTCTATGAATTTCTTTTTTGACTTATATTTGTTAAATGCCAGGCCTGAGATATCACTGAAAAGGGGTAAAAAGAAAAGAAAAAAAACTTCAGCAAGAATTCACTGAACTCTCTTCTTGGCCCGTGTTTGTTTTCATGCCTAGTGTATTTCAAAGTACAACCAAGTTGTTAATGTTTGCCGTTAAACAGAACAGTTTAATATCAGCCACGGCAGTCTTCATCAGCCAGACTACCAGCTGACTGGGAATGAGTTTGAGCCTCGGGACTCAAGGTCACTTTCACTGTTTTCTCATTTTCATCCCTATATAATTCACCGTGCTAATGCTTGCTCTGAAATACCCTGCTTTAGATCTATCATTGCTTTCTCCCTTGGGACCAGGACAAATACTGCAGCCCACACCATGCATAGCCTAGTGCTGGATTAGCATAGCGATTCATATTTTGTGAGCTGTGTTCCTGAAGTTCAGAGAGTGACATTCATTTATACTCTCTAAACTAATTCTCAGAGCTCTGATGAATGAGTCACCCGGCACTGCTGGATGCTAAATGGCCTACAGTAGCATCTAGACCTGAGAATCATAGGAGTCTGTGTAAATTGGTTTTTGTTCTGAAATTCAATAAGGTTTGAACTGCTCCAAAAATGGCCTGTTTCTGACTGGTACATTTTGAGAGGCCCGAGAGAGCTGGCTGGGTCTCAGCCTACCATGAAGGCTCCTGATGCCCCAGTCAGGTGTTGTGCCTGGCTGTCTTCGTTTAGTTGATAATTGTGTCCAAGAAAACCAAGTGTGGTAGTTAACTTGCCTATAATCCAGTATTAGGGAGGCTGAGGCAGCTTGAGCTACACAGATCTTGTCTCAAACCAGTGTAGCAACAGCAACAACAAACATGCCCGAAAACGAAAAAATGATTTTACCCAACAAAACACTTGAAGAGCAAGGGTAAGAGGATGAAGTATAGGAGCAGTCCCCCTTCCCTGGAGGAGATCCCCTTCCCTGGAGGAGATCCCCCTTCCCTGGAGGAGATCCCCCTTCCCTGGAGGAGATCCCCCTTCCCTGGAGCAGTCCCCCTTCCCTGGAGGAGATCCCCCTTCCCTGGAGGAGATCCCCCTTCCCTGGAGGAGATCCCCCTTCCCTGGAGCAGTCCCCCTTCCCTGGAGGAGATCCCCCTTCCCTGGAGGAGATCCCCCTTCCCTGGAGGAGATCCCCCTTCCCTGGAGCAGTCCCCCTTCCCTGGAGGAGATCCCCCTTCCCTGGAGGAGA
>CABHPQ010171528.1:16089-27298 GCA_902168405.1 Peromyscus aztecus | reverse complement strand
AAAAAAATAAACTGAAATCTGTATGCTGAAGAGAAATCTATATTTTCTTGTTTATTACAGAACTATTTGCAATAACCATGAAACACAGCCTAAATAATAAACAGATGCAATATGTGTGTGTGTGTGTGTGTGTGTGTGTGTGTGTGTGCATACTAGAATACAATTTACCCGTAAAAACAAATAGCTCTGTCATTTGTGATGACACAGAGGAAGGGGTCACTTGATTAGGTGAAATAAGCCAGGTGCAGAAGTCCAAATTCCTCTTTCTCTCATTGATTTGTGGCATCCAAAACTGTTGATCTCTTAGAGCTGAGTGTGACAGTTATTAGAGGCAGAGTAATGTGGCTGAGACAGAAAGAAGCCTGTGAAGTATCTCTCATAGGCTCATTTTTAACAGCTGGATTTAGCTTGAGATGCTGTTTTGGGAGCTTATGGGACTTTTGGGGTTTTGGCCTACTTCAAAAAATTCAATAAAGATCACAGGGACAGGCCTTGAGTGGTTTCTGCTTCTGTGGATCCAGCCATACTTACCAGCTTCCTGATCAACATTCATGTGAACAAGCTACACTGTTAGCTCGCACCACCATAATCCATGACTCTACCACTGCCATGCTGGCTGACCCATGATGGACTACACTTCTGGAGCTGAGAGCCAGAATCTACTACTTAACCTTAGGGATTTTGCCACAGGAGAGAGAAAAGTACCTCATACAGTCATCAAGTTATAATTAGATGTGAAAACTAAATCTTATTCTTCTGTTGCCCAATAGAATAATGATAAATAGCAATAATTGAGTATGTATTTGAAGAACTGAAAAAAAAAAGGCTTTGCACGTCATCATCATAAAGACACGGTAATAACACATGTTTGGGAGACAGAAATACTGAACCTGATTTAAACATGTATGTATACATCTGTGCACACATCAAATAAGTTTTATATGTAAGTTTGAAAGAGGATGCCAAAAAGTTCTCCCTTGCCCCATCAGCCACCTGCAGCATAGGTAGGAAGTTCCAGACATGAAGGCAAAGAGGAAATTACATCTGATGTCTCCTTGAATGTGGACTTCCATAAATGTGCATAAATTTTTCATGTGTATGAACTTAAAAATCATGACCATAAGTACATAAATTTCTGATTTTTAAATTATATTTGTGGCATGTCTTATACTTAAGGGTTGCAAAATTAATTTAACTAGAAAATTTTGTTGTTTTTAATTTATCTTAATTTTATTATTTTACATTATGGTTATTTTGCCTGCATATATGTTTGTGCACACCATGCATACCTACTGCCTGGTCCCTCTGGAGACCAGAACGGGAATTGGATATGCAGGAACTGGTGTTGCAAATAGTCATGAGCTGTCATATGGGTGCTAGGAATAGAACTAGGGTCCTCTAGAAAATACGTCAATGCTCTTGACCACTGAAACATCTCTACATCACTCTAGGAAATATTTGAATGTTATTTTGAAAACCAAAGTGCAGTGAGGACTGGGGTTACCTCATGGGTTTCTTGTCTTGCATTGAAGAGGCCCTTTCTCTGATCCCCCTCATCACAAGAAAAAAAGAACAAAAAACTTGCACATTTTTCCTGAAGTAATTTGCCTCAAATCAGTGTCAGTCATCTTTGCCAAGACTCATTAATATTCACACATTAGAATACTATAATAAAAACACTTTTATAACATTGAACATTGAAAAAATCATGCCGTATTAGATGACTATATGATATGTTTAAGGTTGGTTTTCAACTCAATATCTACTGCAATTTTTAAAGTTAAAAGTAAATTTTTGTCCACTTTTTAAATCACTCTCCCATATTCTTTTACTGCTCTGAAAATGTCATACATTTATACAATGTATTATGATCATATCCAGTCTACCCCCTCTGTCCAAATCCCCTAGGATCTCCTTCAACACAGAGTCCTTGCAACTTTATGTACTCTGCTAAAACAAAACAAAACAAAACAAACAAAAAAAACAAAAAACAAAACAAACATACAAGTCCAATTAGTGGTGCATATGGACAGGGTGTGGGATTTAAAAGTCCCTATAATTGTTACAGCTAATAGCCAGAGTAGAGATATTAAGCTAACACTATAAGCCAGTTAGACTAGAAAATGGTCAACAGAAACATTTCTTTCTTAATTAATTTTAAATTAAAATATATTTATATCATTTCACTATTTGCTCTCCTCCCTTCAACCCTTTCCATGTGCACTCCATCCAACCCTGCTAATGTCCCTTACTCCTTACACCATATCAAATTCATGACCCCTTTCCCCTTTGCTTCCTACTGAATCCACTAGTGTTGCTCATATTGCTCACTTGTATATAATTTCAGGGCTGACTACTTTATATTGGTTAACTAACTAGGGATATCATCCCTTGGGAAGACTAATTCCACCTCTCTCAGTAGTCATTAGTTGCCTATAGTTCTTTGTCTAAAGGTAGGGATCCATAAGATGGGGCCTTCCATGTTAGCATGGTTTTTTATCATTGTTCAAGTCTTCTTTGGGCAGTTGAGATTTCATGGGTGTAGCTTCCCTGTCATTTCTAGGAATCACAATTGCATCATACATTTTCTGATTCCGCTAGCTCTTACAATTTTTCTACCCCCTCTTCTGTGATGTTTCCTGAGCCTCAGGGGCAGGAGTTGTTTTGTAGATGTATCTATGGGGGCTTGTCACTATATCATTTGTGGTTCTCTGAATTTTGACCACTTTTGGTTTTACATACTTGTATCTGTCTGCTGTAAAATCAGTATGGAGAATTCTCAGAAAGCAAAAATAAATCTGCCATATGACCCAGCTATATTACTTTTGGCATATACTCAAAGGAATGTACATGATACTTCATAGACACTTGCTTAGCAGTCTGCATTGCCACTCTGATCACAACAACTAGGAAATGGAAACAAACTAAATGTCCTTTAATGAATGAATGAATAATGAAAACATGGTTCATTTCACAATGGAAAGCTATTCAGTTGTGAAAAAAAATGGGTGGAACTAGAAGATACTCTGAATGAGGTGTTGGAGGCCAGCTGGAAGACCAGCTCCCACATTTTGCCTCAAAGTACTCTTGGGGAGAGAGGGATAAGAGATTTAGATAGAAGGATAGAAGGGAGAGAAACAGACAGAAACACAGGACAGCCTTAGGAGAGCCTGGATCCTTATCCACTGGCCCCTCCTGTCTCTTCTAAAGGGCTATTTATAGGAATACCAAGGTGTGGAGCAAAAGACCTCCCCCTAGTTCAGCCAAGTGTAGACCCTTCCAATCACCTAGAAATCATGCACATGGTCAAGTAATCCTCTAATGCAGCTCTGCTGGGTAAAGCAAGTTCAGATCTCACTAGGAAACCTTTGTGGGACTCCACAGTAAGGTGCCTCTGACCTAGAAAGACAAATGCCACACATTCTTATTAATTAATAATGCCACATTATTCTTATTGGTTTCTAGCTACAAATATGCAGAGTTTAGTCTATAAATTGGAGTAACTACAGGAACTAAGTTTGTTGGCTAGCTTTATGTCAACTTGACAAAAGCTAAAGACATTTGGGAATAAGGAAACTAAATGGAGAAAATATCTCCACAAGATTGTCCTGTAGTACATTTTCTTACTTAGTGATCATGCTGGATAGTTTTATGTCAATTTGACACTAGCTAGACTTATCTGAGAGGAGGGAATCTCAATTGAAAAAAAGAATGTCTCCATAAGACTGGGCTGTAGAAAACCCTGTAAGGTATTTTCTTAATTAGTGACTGAAGGGTGAGCCCTTTGAGAATGATACCATCCTTGGACTAGAGGCCCTGGGTTCTACAAAAAGCAGGTTGCACAAACTGTGAGGAGTAAGCCAGTAAGCAACATCCCTCCATGACCTCTGAATCAGTTTCTGCCTCCAGGTTCCTCCTCTGAGTTCCTATCCTGACTCCCTTCGATGATGGACAGTAATGTAGAATCATGAGTGAAGTAAACCCTTGTGTGATATTTTGTTTGTGTTCTGACAAATAAAGCTTGCCTGGAGATCAGAGGGCAGAGCTAGCCACTAGTTTATCACAGAGGCTAGGCAGTGGTGACTCACACCTTTGATCCCAGCACTTGGGAGGCTCACGCCTTTAATCCTAGCACAATCAGGAGGTTGAGACAGGAATATAAGGAGAGTAGAGACAGGATCTTGGGAGGTAAGAAGTCACTGGTGGCTGCTCTTTTGCTTCTCTGATCTTTTAGGTTATTACCCTGATATTTGACTCCTGGTTTGTTTTTTTATAAGACTAATTAGGTTTGTGCTTCAATAAGCCCTTTCCTCCCCAACAAACTATTGATCATGGTGTTATATCATAGCAGTGGAAACCCTAACTAATATGGTGATTGATGCAGCATGGCCCAGCCCGTTGAGAGTGGTGCAATCCCTGAGCAGGCAGTCCTTGAGTACATAAGAAACGAGGCTGAGAAAGCTGTGAGGAGCAAGACAGTAAGCAGCACTCCTCAATGGCCTCTTCATCAGCTCATGACTCCAAGTTCCTTCCCTGAGTTCCTTCTATGATAGACTATGATGTGGAATTATAAGTTAAATAAACCCGTTTTTCTCCAAGCTTCTTATGCTAATGGCATTTTATCACAGCAATAGAAACCCTATCTAAAATACCAGGGAAGTAAAAACATATCATGAGTGGAGACTAAAGAAAATTAGGAGGATACAAGAGATATGAAGGATAAAATGGGAAAAGGGGGATGGTGGCTTTAACTGCAAAGGAGGTGACAGAAGGAAACAGAGTGAGGAAGGAAATGATACTAAGGATGTTTGCATAAGCCTTGAGGAATCATATTATTTTACATTTACCATATTTATGGTAAGTACACATACACATATTTACCATATATATCAGCATACATATATGCTATAACGTCATTTAAGATATATATTTTAAATTATAGATATAAAATTATATAAATGAATATATATTTTATATGTATATATAATTATATATATATATATATATAAATAAAATGAAGTTATGCCAATTGGTGTGATAATACACCTACCTCAGGAGCCACAGACTATCTAACAAAACACCAGTACTAGGAATATAAAACCTCATTTTGAGTTGTTGATCAGGGAGTCCAAGAGATTCCCAAAACAATATAGGCTATTGCTATTGCCCTTTCTTTCCTCTCAGAAGTTTAAAGTTAGTCTTTATTGCTGAAGACCCCATGTATTGTGAACACAGGGCTCAGGAGATGGCAGCTGAATCTGACCTGAAAGCCTCTTCCCTGAGGATTGTTGTCATAGTACCATGAGGTGCTATGGAAAGCTTCCAAAGGGAAAAAAAAGTCAAGCAATAGGTCTACCTGGCGATGATGTCTATGAACTGCAATGACCAGTAATACAAGATATTCCTAAAGGTGTCATAGAGGCACTCATATTTTGGAAGCAACCAACACCTCTTTAATTGGACTTAAGATCAACTCAACAAGAGGGTAATCATGCCTGATACTGGAAACCTATCCAACTACCCTGGGCTAATGAAGTCATGGATCTTAGAGTAGAATGTATGATTACTATTTTACTAGACCAGCATAATTCTCAACTGTATTCTAAATAGTTATTCTTATACCCACAAATAAGGGTAGTTCTCACCTCTCATCAAAGGACCATTTCATTTTAAGTCAGATTTTTTAAAAATTTTCTCTCTATATCATAACAGAAACCATCCATCAGATTTTTCCTATTGTTTTACAAACATAGATTTAGTTAACTGAGATAACTCTGTAATTTCACACTTGTCATATCATTTACTAATGTTTTTTTTTGTCTTATAAAAATATAAGACAAGTTTTTGTTTTATATTATAAAATGCAACATTCTCAACAAGTAAACATTGACAAGGAACTTCTCAAGAACATAAGTTAATGTCAGGAACTTGTAGCTGGAAGTTTTCCTGTGTCACGCCCAGGCCCTGTGGTCAGGATGAATCTCTCTCACCCACATCCCATAGCACTTGGTCCCAAATAAACACACAAAAGCTTATATTATTTTCAAACTATATGGCTTGATGGCTCAGGCCTAAAGCCTCGCTAGCTGGCTCTTACATCTTAAATTAACCTATTTCTATAAATCTATACTTTGCCATGTGACTTGTGACTTACTGGTACTTTTACATCTTGCTTCTTCTGGGGGTGGCTAGCAACATCTGCCCCACTCTCCTTTCTTCTCTATCTCTCTTGGATTTTCCCGCCTGGGTCCATCCTGTCCTACCATAGGCCAATGCAGCTTTATTTATCAACCAATCAGAGCAACACATATTCACAGCATACAGAAAGACATACCACAGCAGGAACTGGAGAGTAATCCAAGGAAATGTAAAATATGGTATTTGTTTTCAGAACCTGGATGTAAGTGCTGGAAAACTTGACTATAACTGCACAAATAAGTAGTAAGAATTCATGATGCCTCTTGCAGGATAAAGGGGTTGAGTCAAAGCTTGGATTTCTGTCTACACTGTAGAAAAGTAAAATCTATTTCCTTCATAGAAAGAGAAGTAAGTCTGAATTTCTATCCAGTGTGCCAGTTAAAGTAATAACTGATCTATATATGCAGCAATATCTTTGTGATATTCCATGTTCACTCATTTTCAAAAGTGTTTATCAGTGATTATAAGGACATTCAACTAGAGAAGCTTATGTGGAAGAATGAAATAATGAGCAATTTGATAAGCATAAATAATGAGGAGATACCTCAGTGGGGAAATTTCTTGCTGTACAATTGCATGCAGATGTGAAGTCAGATCTCCAGCACCCATGTCAAAAGCCAGGTCTAGGAGTTTTTGCCTATAATTCCAGACAGGGATTCACTGGAGCTAGTCGGCTAGCCATTTTAGCTTATTCATGAGTGCCTGGTTCAGTGAGAGACCCTGTCTCAAAACAATAGCTTGGAAAACAAAAAAACCGAACAACAATGTATGTGCATGTGCACCTGAATATGTACGTCTACTCCAAACCATCAAGGACTTAAATTGGAAACAACATAGATGTGGAGCGACTGTCAACTAAGGAATGCTGGGAAATAACCTTTCCCAGGGAAGATTCTCGCCCCCAACTGGTTATCTATACCACGTAGTCATCCTCAAACCACATCCATATAGCAACATTACACAGACTGAAAAGGTTTTGTTTATGTATTTAGGAATATCTAGCTAGGTAACAACATTTAAAGCAAAGGAGGCCAGGAATCTGAGAACAAGGGGCTTGGGCACATGATGGAGGTTGGAGGGGAAAAAGAGAAGGGGAAAATTTTCAATTTTTTAAATTTAGAAAAGGAAAATAAAGTATACCCTGTTTCCTACCCCCCCAAAAAAATAAGATATCTAGATTTTTAATGATTTTAAGTGGCTTGGATCCTTTGTTCTTGTTTATTTTCATTCACTTTTCCTATTTTTTTCTTATTGTGAATCTATCTGCTATTTTATTTAAAAGAAATTGACTTTATAGTATGTATCATGTTACCATTCTCAACTGTAGAGTAACATCTTTAGAAGTGATGAACTTTGAACTCTTGTTTTTACTTTATTCTCAGAAAATATGTTGACATGCATAAGAAATCTGTTGACACCATCAAGAAAAGTACAGCATGTATTTTAAATTGTAACCATCACTTTAATTTCTTCACATGAGAAACTATGTTAGAATTTAAACTCATTTAAGAAGATCTCTTTACAGTGAGAATATGAACATTAATAATTAAATATAAAACAATATAGTACAGGTAAATCTCACATTGAAAATTACAAAATATTAGTGAGGAAAAGTAAAGAAATAGAATATGGGGAATATAGTATCTTTATAGGTAAACAGGTCTACTCTTCCTAAAGTGCCAATTTCCATAAAATTGATCTCTTGAGTCAATGAAATCCAACCTGAAACCCAAGTACAATTTTAACAAAGCTGACAAGTTTATTCTAAACTTCATGTAGTAGCCTAAAATAGTTATCAAAATTACCTTTTTGGTTTTTCAAGAGAGGGTTTCTCTGTATAGCTTTGGCACCTTTCCTGGAACTCACTCTGTAGCCCAGGCTGGTCTCGAACTCACAGAGATCCTCCTGCCTCTGCCTCCCAAGTACTGGGATTAAAGGCGTGCACCGCCACCACCACCCAGCTCTTAAATATAAAGTTTTAAGCTAACATTTATAAGAAAATCTCTGTGGCGATTTAGTAATTAAAATGTCTTAGCACAGTGTAAAAATCTTTACAATTCCTAAAAAAAGAATTCATAAATTGATGTATAAACCTAAACTCTGCTCTTTTTTCTTCTATGATGAAAATGCAAAGGCAAGTGATAGATTTGAAAATATTAATACAAGATAAGTCTGAAGGAAGAACTGGGTCCAGAAAACTATATAAATGGATGGCCATTATGCCAAGAAAAGATGTTTAACATCTTTAGAAATTAAGGAAATACAAATTGAAACTATAGTGTGATATTGTTTTGTACACTCTAGAAGGTCTATGATGGTGTAAGCCAATCAGGAGGTGAAGAAGTAGGAACACTTACCAGTGGCTGTGGAAACTTAAGCTAGCACAATTCTCTTGGGTTAAAAGTTTCTCAATTTCTTAAAAGATGAGCATTCTCATGTCACATAGTTCAGCCATTTTATGCCTAGATAGTTAAACAAGTATGAAAGTGTGTGTCTATACTCAAACTGAAAACAACCTAAGTATTCATCAATTCACTAATATATAAACAAATTATTAGAGATAAATATAATACTCAGCAACTAAATGTTTAAACTATTAATATATCATCATGAACAAATTACAAAATAATTCTGCTGAATGAAAGAAGCTAGACAAATGTAATATGTACTTTAATATACACATATAAGATCCCAAAATAGTTGCAAAAAGCATGGTTTACTCAGTAATTTGGACCCTAGAAGGTGAGAAAGTTTTAGACAAAAGGAAATCTCAGGTGTTGTTAGTACATTCAGTTTACTTAATTTACTTTATTTTGCAGACAGATATGCCAAAACACCAAACTATACAATTTGTTATTTACTATATGTATAATATAGGTATTAATGAGATATAATGTACCTCAATAAAGGAATTGAAATGCAACTTGAAAGTAAATATAAAGAACACATGAAATAAAATTTAAGAGTGAAAATAAAATCTTAGGTAATATATATTATGTACTTCGATATTATATATTAGAATACTATATACTTAAATATATATACATATGTGTGTGTATATATATGTATATATATATATATATATATACTTAATGTTACAATATTTAGTGTTCCAACAGGAACTAGTATATGAGAATTCTCACTGCTATTAATAGCCCTACTAATTATTATTTATTTTCTCACTCAATAAAAAAACACATATTTTAGTAATCATTTCATGAAAAGAAATAATTCTTTTACAAAACTATTTTCACTTTATTTTTATTTCTACCCAATGGCAAATTTCTGTATTTTTAGCAGTCTGAATTATTTATTCCACTTTTCTTCAGAGCCATCTGAACATGAATATGAATGTGAAGGAGGCTATCATATTCCTGAAGTCATCTCTTCTGTGGTGAAAAATACAGAACACTTAATTCTGTCCACTTTTTTAGACATAGTATTGTACTTACTCGTCTCATTCAGTATTCTTTGGGTTTATTAGCGTCACTCTTAAAGTATGGGATCACAAAGTGGAAGGGATAATCAAGATTGAATATTATCAACACAGAACACGGGAAACTGTGATCAGCTGAGGCACACTGGTGTAAGGTTGGGTTCCATTCTCAGGGGTGGTGTAACACTGTCCATTCTTACTGAACTTGAAACTAAACAAAAACTTTATGTTTTCCTCCTTCTCAGGAGAACTGCTATAAATTGTTCTCTATTTTTTATTTATATAAAACCAACTCTTTGAACCTAAATATAGGACTTCATATCTGATCCTGTGAAATTACACCATGTTTTACACCTCTTGTTTCTGCCTATTTAGATCATTTTGAATCAAACCTTTCCATCCACTATATTTATAGTGCTCTTTGCTTCAGGTAATTCATAAATCTCAGACGTAACATTTTATTTCATGTGCTTTCCTTTCAGCTTTCTGTGCTCCTCCAGCTACCAATTTACCTTTCACCTCCATTTCACAATTACAGTAAAGCTCTACTGCTTGCCCTCCAACATAACTTTCTTTAAAAACTCATTTCTTTTTTTGGAATTTGGTGGTTGTAGCAAACCACCCCCCCTGAACAACAGTAATAACTGAAGTGTGCTCTGTGCTAGAAAATTTGCATCTGCTATTTCTAGGGTTGCAGTGATCGGTTCATTGAAACTGAGCATTTTCTACTCTGAGCCAACCAGAGTCCTCTGCAACAGCTGTAAATCAAATCAACTTTCAAATATACACACCAAGGAAGGTACTTTATTCTCACCGACGTTGAGAATGATGTAAAGCACAACAGACCATGCAGTGCCCATCTCCAGTGGATCCATCTGCAACCCCCAGATTGAGGAAGAGACAGAGATTCCTTTGATTTTACTAGCCTGGTACCATTTACTGGATTCACTGAGCTCTGCCCTTCCTGGGCAGTACCACATAGGATCCCGAGAGCTCCTCCTCCAAGGTGAGCGTGGGCAAACACTGGCCTATCCAGAGGATGAGATGGGGCTTAGGAGAGCTACAGGACAGTTAAGCTGGTAAGTGTTGGACCTGGGATCCTCTTCCTGAATGTGTCAGCCCTTGTCAGCGTCGACATAATTGAGAAGCTGAATATCCTATGAAAATAAACAGTATTTGACCACTTCTCTCTGCACTCACTCAGGGAACGTGGCAGAAGATGTGCTAGAGAGACCGTAAGAGCCAGAAGGACCAAGGTATCTGCAGAGAGATGGTGTCTTCCCTATACGACAGGTTGCACAAGTTGCACCCATGAAATCTCAACAATATGCCTGCCCAAACCAGATATGAACAAATGTCAACAGTTGACATGTAAATGTGCGTGTGCGTGTGTGTGTGTGGGGGGGAAGTTACACTTAGGATTCTATCCCTAGATGAAGAGATGTAGGCAATTAAAAACTACTGCAAGAGGGAAATTTAATCTATCCAGCACCAAGTTTACAGCACTAAATGCTAAAATCATAAACATTTGAGTAACACTAGATAGGATCAATGGTTATACTATGTATTTATCCA
>CABHPQ010171528.1:0-11255 GCA_902168405.1 Peromyscus aztecus | reverse complement strand
GCCTGCATGGCCCTGCCTGCTGCCATGCCTTCAAACCGTGGTAGATTCCATCTCTTGGAGCTTTGAGTCAAGCTCTTCCCTTAATTTACTTGTCAGACATTTTGAAACAATGGGGAGAGGCATAACTAATGGCATCAATGAGAGACTTCCTTTAGAGACCTCTCTCTCTCTCTCTCTGTGTGTGTGTGTGTGTGTGTGTGAGAGAGAGAGAGAGAGAGTGTCTGTCTGTCTGTCTGTCTCTGTCTCTTCCTGTATCTCTGTCTCTGTCTCTCAGTCTGTCTGTATGTCTGTCTGTCTCTCTCTTTCTCTCTCACATACACACATACCTCTGAAAGGTAACCTCAAAGTTACAAGTATGACTAAGCCTAAACCAATAGTATTTTATTGGAGCTCTGAACAAGAGTATGGGTGAGAGGTTACTTACAGGAGTAGAGATGAGTCACAAGCAGAAGCATCAACAAAAAGACAACTCCCCCAAATAGCAATCCTGGAGCTCAGCTTGCTGTCTCAGAGGAAAAGCTTCAACAATTCCTTAATTAATCAGAAGCAACAGCAATGAAGCCAACCTACCAGTTAGTTGCCTCCTCAACTCTTATTTTGAAATAGAATCTTCTCTCTGCAGCTTTGTGGTCAGAGTCTCTTACAGCAGTAGTTTACTGCTTCTGTAATTCTGGAGAGAAAACCTTGTGAATCTTGCAGACCCAAGACATTTGCTGACTTCGTGAGTCTCTTGAGCCTTCATTCAGGAGACACTGCTGTACAATAAATAGAAAGTAGGGAAAGTATTTACCATCTTGGGTAGTTACTTAACTTCTGGGGAAAAAAATGCCTTCCTGTTAGCTCTATTCCAAAATATTATAATGCAAATGGCTTTAAACAGGTTTGCTTATAAAACAGTAACTTAGTGTAGTCAGCAATGAGAAGAGATATCATCTCTTTAAAGGATAAATACAAGTAAATTGACCCAGTAGTTGTTCAAGCTTTGTGCATTAATGATTGGGCATTCTGAACTAGGCTTAAGCTGCAAAATTAATTCACTGTACTTACTACAATTCCAACTTCTCCCATTACTCTTAATGACATTTTTAGGTTGCTAAATTACCAGTGAACTCAGAACTTGAAATATAAACATCCTTTCAAAATGCTAAATTTTCTCTTTAAGAATGGAAATACTATTATATGAAGAGATCATTAGCCTGGTCTGTAAGACCCATGGCCCAAAGCCCAAAGCTGACATTTATTCAATATATTTGGTAAATTATCTCATTTTTATGAGTTAGAGTTCCTGTTCCTAAAATTGTGGGAAATTCTTCTTCTGAAAGGAGATAATACAGGTTAAAGTGCTTTAGGGCTAGAAAGTGAGATTTAACAAACTACTATCATGATTATTCCTCACCAAAAAGTAGTTGAACTTAATGTTTAGCTGAAATGCTCTTGAAATAAATTCAAAAATCATTTGTGGAAAAGAGTTTATTCCTAATAGACTTTGGTTTCTGAGTCCATATCTTGGTGATAATAACCAATTTTGATTTTTTTTTTTTGCAAATGCCCACCAGGCTGTTAGTAGAGAGAAGTCTGCCACCCAAGAAATCAGGTCAGAAAACTGATATGCAGATGTG
Organism: Peromyscus aztecus; assembly: GCA_902168405.1. Lineage (NCBI taxonomy): Eukaryota > Metazoa > Chordata > Mammalia > Rodentia > Cricetidae > Peromyscus > Peromyscus aztecus. The sequence goes on along the minus strand of CABHPQ010171528.1, from coordinate 9,636 downwards.
CCACTGCCCTTAAAAAATCTTAAGAATTTCATGTGGTATATTGTAAGTCCCTAATATTTCATCTTGCTTGCTTTTCAAATTTCTGCTAAGTATTTATGTTTATGACATTTTTAACAAATAGATGTGAGGGCCCATATGTACAAGATGGATATCATCCATTTTCTCCACAAAACAATGATGTTCAGGAACATTGGGAAGGGGATGTAGCTCTTCAGATGCTCTGTGGAAAATGGCAAAGATAACAATCTTATAAATTCTAGCTTAAGGGCAGCAGGCTGCAGGTGAAGGGGGTCCTGATAAAGTACTTTGGAGTTAGTACATATTGATAGAATCTGGATACCATAAAAAATGAAGTTAAAATAATGCAAAAATTTACTCTTCAGAAATTTCTTATTTAAACTATAACAGTGAAGTCCAACCCAGTGGTTACCACTTCATCTGTACTTTGAAATAACACTAGCCATTATTTTAAGTAACAAATTCTGAATTCTACAGATAATTCAAAATGAAGGCAGTCATCAAGAGAAAGAAATGTTTAGTAAAATTTGACATATAGATATGGAAGCAATTTATTAAAAAAATACAGTTTCACAATATTCACAAATTCCTGTTTCACAGTATTGACATGTCGTAGTTCCTCCACAGGCTTAGATGAGACATATGATTTCACAGCCGTTTTATCTGATTGCCATGTTCTCACTTTGTCTCCTCATATCTTTTGCCTCATCATAGTTCATTATCGCTTAATTTGACATAGTTACTAATCTATGATGCAATGATGTCCTTAGGAGTCAGTTTAACATTATGTCCATCAAGCAATGTACTTGTAGTAGTTATACCCTACTGCCAATGACATATCTAGGTATAGGTTCTTGGCCCTGATATTGGTACCCAATGTCGGTTTCAACTTGCAGAGTAAGCTTACACACAACCATAATGTTTTTGCTTACTCCCATGACATTCATGACACTATTGCACTAGCAGGCATGTCTTGCCAGGCTACACGTTGTCACATCTAACAGGATTCAGGGTTGAGTAAGACTGATTGATGGTTACTTTCCTCCTCCAGTAGTTTGCACAGCACCTTCCAGCACTTTGAAAAGCTGGCAAATAGCGATGAAGCTTCAACATCAGTATCAGCTGGATTCCTCCATGTTATTTTACTCAAGTATGTGGTATCATCCTATTTTATCACAACAAGCAGATATCCTAACTAAAACAAATGGTGTGGCTCAATTATTTGACAGATCTATTTATAAATTTTTGAGGAATCTCCATTCTGATTTCCACAACGACTATACAAGTTTGCACTCTAAATAGCGGTGAATAAGTGTTTTTCTCTTTCTCCACGTACACAATAGCAATTTTTGTTGTTTTACTTTTATTTTGTTTTATGTTAGCCATTCTAATTGGAGTGAAAAGAAGTCTCAAAGTAGCTATAACTTTTATTCCATTGATAGCTAATGATGCTGAACACAAAAAAAAATTTAAAAAAATAAATAAAAAAGTTGTTTCTGAGCCATTTGTATTTCATCTGTTTAGTTCTGTGCCTCATTTTTAATTGGTTATTTGTTTCTTTGATATTTAGTTTTTTTGAGTACTTTCTAAATTCTAGTTACTAATATACCAAATACTAACACTATCAATATATTCTAGATACTACCCTCTATTAGATGTATAGCTAGTAATGAATTATTTTCTTATTCTCTAGGTTGCCTCTTCATATCAATGATAGCATCCTTTTTGTACAGAGGTTTTAATTTCATTATTTTAGTTTATTAATTGTTGATCATAATGCTTGAACTATTGAAATCCTGTTAAGATCTTGTTTATTACGATGTTGTGTATCTTTGGTATGCTATTCTATTTTGTTTACACCACGTAGGTTACATGAAAAATCCACAATTATTTAAATCTTTTTCTAGTTACATGTCTATATAAAGACAAAATTTCAGAACAGCATTTGCTTTACAGTGAGTAGAGAAACAAGTAATGAAAATACAACTGGTTTCTGTCAACTCAGATCTTGCTTGATGTGTAAATATGTAAAGAAATGATGTTTTAAAATAAAATAGTGATTTTTATCAAAACATATCAACTAGCTGGGTGGTAGTGGTGCACACCATTAATCCCAGTACTCAGTAAGCAGAGGCAGGCAAATTTCTCTGAGTTTGAAGCTAGCCTGGTCTACAGATCAAGTTTCAGGATAGCTAGGTCTACCTTGTTTTCAAAAACTAAAATAAAAAATGTAAAATAAAACATATCAAATATACTGATTATTATAATAATTATTGTTTATTATGATTCTTAACTTATAGGATACTTACCGCTATTTTAAAATGGATATAAATCATGTAGATATACTACCAACATTGAATTACATATTTAAAATTTAATATAGTAAATTTTGCTATTCTACTACAATTTTGCATATCTTATCAAAATTAGAAAAAAATAATAAATACATCAAAATGTCTCTTTTTTTTCTTTTTTTAATAATCTAAATGTCAGTAGTGGAATGCACACAAGCAAAGGGCCTTTGAAATGCTCACTGCTGTCTGAGTGTGTAAAACTGTTCTAAGATCAACAGGATTGATAACGCTGTATCTTTTATCCCATGATTAATTACAATTAAAATCTACTGCAAAAACCGGAAGAGGCATAGCTCTGTCAGAAGAATTTAAGTGTCTTGCAACAAATGAGAACTGACTTCTTTATTATTCATCAGTTCAGTTTTTAAACAAAGATTTCAAAAGCTGTAGAAGCAAACAACTAGCACTTTTATCAAAGTAGATTAGAATTTTCATTTTCCATTGCAGAATAAAAGTTGTTTTTTGTTTTTGTTTTAGAATGCTAAACTATGGCTTTGTCCACTGAATTTTCAAATGAGACTGAAGAAACGGAAGACTCTTCTCAGAGGGAAGAAGATGTTCACCTCAGTAAACACAACAAATTTGTCATTAAGAGAATGGGAGTGCATGTGTCATGTAATGTGAATTTCTTCTCTGTTTTACGTTTACACTGTGATCCTGAGAAGTGGCAATTTTCTTTTATATAGCTGCAAAACAGCACTGCTGCTATTATAATAAAAGAGGCCGAGGATGAGAAAATGAGGAAAGCCTATTTCTCACTGCTGTGGTAAAGAAACATGATTGTTAACAATTGTGTGTCATATTGCATGCTTGGCGTGTTTGCATTAGTTTACTGTTTGAAAATAACTGCCTTTCCTTAAGGCAACCAAAAAGAATTACTGCCGCAGAATTTGGGAAAATCTCTTGTGTTATATTTTGAAAAATAAATAAAGCGTGGGTAATGTGGGGGTTCAAATCCAAAGTAGGCAGTGGCATTCAGAGACTGTCATGTACCTGAAAAGTGAAGTTTCGACGGTGAGGTAACTGTACAAGATCACACATGGGAAAGGAACAAAGCTGGTATTCAGACCCCCAGAGTCCACTGCCTGCCCCTAGCTGAGACAGAAGCTGGGATGTTGGCATTTGGAGGCTGATTTCAGTACGCACAGTCGCCCATTGGCCATTTGTTGTCCCAAGCAACTTGGTCATTCCTCACTGCCCCAACTGGTTTGCCCTTTCTGAAGAAAGTCCTTGGGCATGACCCTGTCCTGTTTGGGGTCATGTTAATACCCCAAAGCATCCCAACTTCATTACATTTCACCCTGAAGAACTGTAGGGGAAAAGGTTGTCCCTAAGGTCACAGGAGGCAACCACCCCACCTCTGATGCTCCTGAGGTGAGGCAAAGTCTTGGACAGTGGACAATGCCTATCCTTAGACCTTGGCGCCAGGTTTCAGAAACATGGGACCTGAAACAACGGAGTATCTGGCCTTTCCGGTGAAATAGGAATGCTACCAGCAACAGTGTCTACCTCTTTCCTTTGATTCTTGTCAAATTTGTCACAGTGTCTTATGGTAGCATGGCCCTCATGGCTGGTGCTTCTCTTACAATAGGGATTGACTTTGCCACTGAGCATATCAACTACACACCGGGGTAGACTAGTTTGACATCACAAAGCAACTGTTTAGTTGGTTGTTGTGGCCTTTTTTCTTTATTATTTTTGTTTGTTTGTTCTGATGATTTTTTGGTTTTTGTTTCTTATTATTTTTGATTGTTTGCTTGTTGTTTTGAGAGAGAGAGAGAGAGAGAGAGAGAGAGAGAGAGAGAGAGAGGAAGGGAGGGAGAGAGCAGGATATTTGGGATAGGTAGGAAGTAGGGAGGATCTGGGAGGAGTTGGAAAAATGGAAAACAATCAAAATATGTGAAAACTTTGAAAATTAAAACACAAAAAAGTAAGACCACTTATTAAACACAGATGGTTTTGTACCAGGCATTGTCTGTAACACAAACTTTGTAACCGATGGTTGTAAGAGCCACAGATAATGCACACACACACACACACACACACACACACACACACACACACGCGCGCGCGGGCGCGCGCGTGCGTGCTGCTTACATTTTATGAAACTTCATTGACTAAAAGCAGCTTGAAAAGCATGAATTTGGTCCATGTGCTGCATCTGAGGAGCTCAGCTTTCTAGACTGCTCCCCATTCTCTACACCTAAGTAACTACATATGTGACAGAATGAAATGGTTGCAGTTTCCATGTGGGTTGTCTCGTTTAGAGTTCATTAAGTTCATTAAATATCCTTCATCTCTAAGTATTTGTTAAACATGTCTGACATTCTATCGTTAATTTTTCACAAGATTCTCTCATGATTTCTTCAGAATTCGAATTCAGAAACAGGCAACTTCCATGTTTTACAAATTTAGGATTTGTGAGTTTATCCCCGTACTGAGAACTACACCCAGTGCTCTGCAGATGGGTCAGGTTTGGAAAGACTCTTTCTCCCAGCTTCTATACTTGCTAAAGGTCATACACAGACAAGGGAATTTCACAGATCTCAGACACTTTATAGTGTATCCTGTAGTAAGTAGTCCCCCCACAGCTATAAGCACTGCGCTGGTGTTGCCATTTACAAATTTACTGCATTTCACAGTCCAGTGGCTCTCTACTGCAATTTTTATTTTTATTTCTTGTGCCAACCTGTGTGAAAATTGTCCCGTCATTGAGGCAGTAGGAGGCAAATATTAAAGTAATTCTGCTCCACTTTTGCAAAAAGAGACTGCAAGCATAGTCACCTCAAAATGTTGATAATGGGAAAGACAGTAAGAGGTGACCTACAGAGCAGGATAGTACAGGACAATAAAAATGAGCATCCATTGGCTATTCTTTCTATATTTTTTAATTATTTAAATTTTGAGAATGTCATACCTGAGTACTATATATCATTTCCCCTTCCCTTTCCTCCCTTTAACTCCTCCTGTGTGTCTCTGACTCCTTAAATTTTTGGTCTCTTTTCTTAAGTGTTACTGTTTCATATATATATATACATATATATACATATATATGCATATATATGCACATATGTATATAAACATGTATGTATATGTATGTACATGCAGATATATGCATATATACATGTACATTCATAAACACCACCTGATGAGTTCATTTAGTGTTGCTTCTGTACACATGTTTAGGACTGACCATATGGACTAGATAAGATATCATGGCTAGACTCTGGAGATGACTGATTTTCCCTTTCTCCAAAGCCATTAGTTGCCTAAAGCTCTTCTTCTAGGGGTTGGGGCCTTGTGAGATTTACCTGTACAGACTGACATGGAAACTGGTGATGTTGTCTTTCAGATCTTGTTTAGGTAATAATATTGGTGAGATTTCACAGGTACAGATGCCTGTCATACATAGAAGAAACCAACTCTCAGCAGAAGGCCTGCTCCTTGTTTGCGCCACCCAGCCTTAGCTGTGGGATGGTGTTGTAGATGTATCATTTGGGGTTGGACACCCATGGTCAGTTTTCTGCATTTTGACCAGTTATGTATTTCTGTAATGGTCTTTACTACAAAAAGAAGCTTTTTTTGATGAGGGGTGAGCTACATTTACCTGTGAGTGTAAGGACGGGTATTTAGAATGTGGTCTTACCCTGTTTTTCTGACCCTTTCTGTCCTCTCCATGATACTAACCTGCCCCTATTAGATTGTTAGGAGACAACCTAGGCTTCACGCTCCATCTGTGTTTCCTAAACATCTGGAAAGGTTCCGAGTACGTAGAAGTGTAGACATTTGCTGCTTTTAACACACTGATATGAGAAATTCTGTATTTACCAAAACATGTTAATAACATTGCTTCTCTAAGTAAGTTTTTGGAAATCTCTAATTTCCAGGTTTGTCATAGGAATTGAAAAAAAGAAAGTTTTCTTACTACTCTTTCTTTTGCTAATATAGTATCCTTATTTAACACTGATTACGATATTATATTATTCATTTTTCAAATTGCTTTCCTGAAATATTTGACAAAAGCAACTTTAGGATGGCTTCATTTGACTCATAGTTGGAGGGTACAGTCCAGTGGTTTTAGGAAGCAGAGAGAGAGGGGCAGAAGGCAGCTGGTCACATTGTATTCACCTCAGGAAGGATAGAACAATGCACACTCTATTTCACTCACTAGTTCCTTTTTACGAATCATGCACCCCAGCCCAGAGTATGGGGCTGTTCACACCAGTGGGGTTTTCCTTATCAGTTAAGCTTCTCCCGAGATGCTGTCCCAAACACACCCAGGTATATCTCCAAGGTAGTTCTAAATCTTATCCAGTTGGCAGTTAAAGATTAACCACCACAACAGAATATATTAAAAATCCAAGGAAGATGAAGGTAAGCAAGTCAACAGGAAACTGAGGGATGATCTGGGAGAGCTCCCACATCTTTATACCACAAAAGTCAATCAATTGATCAATCAGTCAATCAATCAATCAATCAATCCATTTGATTAATTTATCCAGAATGAAAATAGCTTCATGCAATTTTAAATACGATAGCCTCTTATCAGTTTCTGAAAATGCTGTTTCAAACTATTATTCTACACAAATTAGATTTTGTTTTTGTCAATATTTTTTCTCAAAGAAAATCTCATATTGCTCACAGTAGCTTTGATCAAGCAGTTAGAAGCAACTATGGCTTATAAATGGTATAACAATCTATTTACATTTGAGCAATAACGATTAAATCCCTACCTACAGAAATTATAAATATATGGGTGTATACTTGCCAGGCTCCTGCTGAGAATTCTGGATTATTTACAGTTTAATTGTCAAGATCATTTTGTTCTCAGATACTTGTGTTGTGTGTGAGGGCCCACCTCAGTTACCTCAACCGAAACAGCTTACAGAGGAAACTTGGCTGTTTGCCAAGCTGACCTCTCACACAGTCAGTTCTGAGGTCTAAGGTGGGGGTACAACTGTCCTGATGATGTTGTGTTTTTTCCTTTAAAGAAAAATGCTCTCAATCTATAGGTTAAACAAAATAGCACAGGAATTTGGTTAACCATTAGAATTCCTATGAAAAGAAATGGACTTCAGAACTTAGAGAAGGGTTCTTTAAAAAAAGAAGTTTAAGCATCTGCATGCTCTCTCTCTCTCCCTCTCTCTCTCTCTCTCTCTCTCTCTCTCTCTCTCACACACACACACACACACACACACACGCGCGCGCACACGCACACGCACACGCACATGCACACACATGCGTGCATTTACTCATGTGCCCAGAGTCAACTGCCCTCTCACCATGTTTAATTGTAGCAAACTGGATAAACTCAGACTCCTCTGTATGATCATAATCTTCAAACTCTCCACGTTTTAGACATCTCCTCCTGTCTGAGTCCTTTCCAGTTTCCTAACTCCAATTCCCCATCAATTTACTGTTACCTGTATTTCAGAGTCACTTTTTTCCTGCTTGCCTCACTTTCCTGAAATAATGCTCAGTCACTTTTGCAATCCCAAACTTTTGTCATTTTATGGCACCTGACTGCCAAAGACACATGTGAATCAACCTCACAGTTCTTTTCTTTACATGTGTGGGAGGCTCTGCTAAACATAAACAAGCAACCAGGTAGATGCATGGCACCAAAAAATAGTTTCTTTCATGCCTAGATAGTGCTTGACATTTACTAAATTATAGATTTGCTTGTCTTCATTTATTGCCTCCATTTCAGTGATGGGAATTCTTCTAGCCTTCTTGTGCCCCTAGTCCTGGGAATTTAGTTCTATTTCAAGTTAAAAGCTAAAGTAATTAGGAGTGGGGATGCTCAAATATCTGGCCTTATTTAAATATCCCTGTCTCTAGCTCCTAAACCTTCTTTTTTAATTCTAATGTTATTTAATGTTAGTTGTTCCATCTTCATTGGGTCAAAGAGATTCACTTTTCTTCAAGACAATCCATCCTTCTCCTATTGTTCCCTAACCTTCCATTCTGGAACCTTGTTCTTTTCAGACTCTTTGCTACTCCTTAGCATCTAAGCATCTCCATGGCACAGCTCTATTATGTAAACTATTCCCCATCTACGCCTCACATCTTTTCTCTTCTCTTGATTCTTTAGTTCATTGAGACTACTTTTGTCTTTCATAATTTTTACTCTCTGGCAATTATTCTAGATAGCTCTGAAATCTGTATTCAAAACTGGAATTCACTCAGACTTGTTCATGCATTTCCCTTGGCTCATGTGACCTGCTCTGTCTTTTGAATTCCAGTTCATGCTGGTCTCACTGAACCACCCACAACCCCAAATGGTTTGCCTCCCTTGCAGCTTTTCCTTCCTCAGGCTACTTCACTAATTATGAAGTCCTTCACCTTTCCCACACCAGCCAGCTTCTTAGTGCAAACTGCTCCACCTTACTGCCACCTTCACTCAATTTTCAACTCTGGTATGGCATCTACTAAATTCTTACAACAAGAAACATATAACTATCTTTATCAGAAAAATTATAATCGCCTTAATGGCAGATATCTGATGGTATTTATCATGGTTTACTGTGTAACACCTTGAATATAAGCCGTACTCTATAAATGATTTAAAATGGACATTACACATAGTCTGATGGGCTTAGGCTACACTTTTCAAGGGCAAGGTTGTGCTTAAAATGACCAAGAAACAGTACTCACATCACATTTCATTGTTATTTTTAGATACCTTCAAGGATGTTCCAAAGTTACCTGGTAGTAAAATTTATTTCTCACAGAAAATCATCTTCCACTACACTCACAAATTTCATGCATATATTCACTAAAATTATAGAACTATAAAATCCATGAATTCACTTATTTTTTTAAGAGAAATTGTTTTACAAACCACAAACTTTTAGAAACCTATTTGTCCATTAAGCACTCAGGAAGAAACTTCTCACATCTTACCATGTATTTATGAAAAGGAAAGAAATCTGTGACAAAATGTAAAAAAAAAAAAAAAATATAGCCACAGTTTTCCACCCTGCAGGACACATCAAATAGTCAAAGCATTCCACAGCCACCACACTCCACTCAGGATCATGGTACATCTCACTTTGTGCATACCTGTAGTCAGGAAACAAATGCAGTTCTGAGTGAAGGAATTCTCAAAAAAAGGAAATCTCCTAACAGGAAGCATTTGTAACTTTGAGTTGGAATAATTGTGAGCAAATTTCCATCTGCCTCTCTTTAGTCTTCAAACTGTTACTAGTTAAATAATATGCCTGAGATTTGTGTGCATTAGGATAATAAACCCATTTTCTTC
>CABHPQ010171527.1:5815-29069 GCA_902168405.1 Peromyscus aztecus | reverse complement strand
AACTACCATTATACATTTACCAGTCTTATCTCTTACTACCCAACCCATGACCTCACAGCATTCTACACCCAACACCAACATCCATGTACCTTTACTCTTCTAATCACTTCCAACCCATGACCTCACCGTGTGCTACACCCCAGCCCAGCATCCATAAACATTTACTAATTGAATCACTTCTCACCCATGACCTGGGAGGGCCATTCTAAACACTAAGCATTCTAAACACTAAGGAGCTTTGTGAAGAATTCCTGATTTTCAAGGGTTTATAACAGACAGAAATCTCTTTTTATGGCAAAATTGCCACGAAAAGCCTCAGTTTAGGAAGATAGATTTTTCTTTTCAATTAGAAACCTAAGTATTTGACATAGTGTGTCATATGAAAGCAGAAGCAGCAAAGTTTTATTCTGTACTTTCAGTGCTAAAAAATGCAATCAGGATAATAGATAGAATGATTCATAGGTCAGTCATCCATAGCCATGGACACTAACTAAGGGTTTGTTTTATTTGGTTTGGTTTGTTGTTGTTTTTTTTTTTTTTTTTTTAAGAAACTAGCTGAAGATTCACCCTTGAATGAAGTCTGGGAAAATGGTCACTTGGAGGATGCATTGGCTTTAGAACAGTCATGAAAGTCTACTCAAATTGATGAATAACAGACAACAATATGTGGTGAGTGTGCAGACAGTGGAGCTACTTAAGAGTGCCTATAATTTGCTAGTGAACTACAAAGTAAAAGATTGCATTTTCTGTATGAGCAGACTAGTTTCAGTGTAGGGGGAGCGTGGGAAGGGGGAGGGTGGGAAGGTGGGCACGGGCTGTGAAGAGTTAGTAGGACTGTGCTGGTGTTATGCCCAGACAACGGGGACTCCCAAAAGACCACTACGGAGACTGAATCCCATATGTAAAAGCAAAGAGCCTTTATTTTCAAGCTCTGAGCTTGGTCTCTCTGTCTGTCTGAACGCAACAGAGAGCAGAGAGCCCTGAGCCTAGGCGGGGTAGAGTTTTTATCATAGCAAAGGCTGGGGTGAGAGGATTTCCAGGGTTCAGTAACCTGAGTGGCTGACATTTGTCTAGGGATATCTGTAAAACAGAAAATAGGTGTGTGCTGGACTCAGGGACATCCAGCCATCTTATCTAACCTTATCTAATGGTTGGAATGTTGGGTACTTCCCCTTAGATGTAGGCCCTCCCTGGGTGGGGTCAGCTTATGGCTTTCCCTGGGTCTGGGTGTTGCCTCTAAGTATGTCAGGGCAGCTATGTGGTCAAGCTGTTTTGGGCCTCCCACACTGGCTAGTTTTACGTCAACCTGACACAAGCTAGAGTACTGGAGAGGAGGGAGGGTCAACTGAGAGAATGCCTCCATAAAGCCAGGCTGGACACAAGCCTGTATATAGGGCATTTTCTTAATTAGCGGTGTTTGGGAGACGTCCCAGTCCATTGTCAGTGGTGCCACCCGTGGGCTGGTGTTCATGGTGATAGGTATACGGCACTGGTTACCAGCAGAAAAGTCATGGGCCATGGCCACGACTACCAAAGTTAGAAAGAGCTTTATTAGAAAGAAGCCAGGCCTGGAGAGAAAGGAAGATGGTGGGAGCACAGAGAGAGCACGTACAGAGAGGAAACACAGAAAAGAGAGTGGGGTGGGGCCCGAGTCTGGCTTTTTAAGGCGTGGATTGCGTGACCACGTGGCAGGTACACAGTGACCCGCGCCCACTGATGATGTAAGACGCCAGAACCCGGAAGAGGGAAGGGCAGGATCCTAACACATGGGTTCTACAAGAAAGCAGGCTGAGCAAGCCATGGAGGGTGGGAGTCGCTGTAGGTGTCATACAGGGAAGCAAACAGCATGAAGAGATAAGAAAGAAAATATGGTGCAGATTGACTTTTTCAACCTGGATCAGACCTCAGGGAGTCTAACGCCAGGCAGCTCACTGTCAGCATATTTAAAACACAGTACAATTTGGGAAAAGGTTTCCAGGCAACAATCAGTCTAATCTGTCGAATTCCAGATGTACAATAAAGCCTAAGGTGTCTCTACCTAGAAACTCTTTACAAAGTATATAAGACCATGGGGGTGGTCTCCCCCCCACCCATGGCTTGGAATCTAATGTAGTCTCTGATAGCATAGAGGTCAGGTCATAAAGTGCATGCGACATCTCCCCTAAGGATGGGTAATGGTCTAGGGAGGGAAGAGTCTGGGATAATCATTTTGGGGAATTTGGGTGAGGCCTGCCTCTATAGCAAAAGGTGGCTGAGGTCTGCCTCCACGAATAGCGAAATGGTCATCAAGTCATTAAAATCTACTCTCAGCTTTCTGGATAGAATGCAGGTACTTCATTGTTATTGTTAGGATTCCGGTCACCTTTCCAGCTATATGACTACACATGCGCAGTTCAGTAGCCAAGTAAGGGGCCTGTGGTCACGCAGCATGGTCACTCAATCTGTGAACGTGTGGAGTAGCTCCATAAACTCAGATGCGCATGTGCAGGGGAATCCTTAAAAAGCCGGTCACAGACTCCTCCCCTCTCTTCTGCTCTCTCCTCCTCTCTCTCTCTCTCTCTGCAGGTGTCTTTCACAGGCCTGGTCACTCTCTTCTGCCCCCCCCCTCCTAATAAAGCTCTGATACTGGATTTTGTCCTGCCTCATGACCTTTCCTCTCAGAGTAAAAGCGCTGCATTTAAAACCAACAGTCATCTCCTCCATTGAGGAGACATCCTTGTATGATTAACATTCCTAGTTTCCTTAGTGCTTCTCTGTGAGTACAAGAACTCAACAATGGAGAGCAAGCCAGTAAGCAGCACCCCTCCATGGCCCCTGCATCAGCTCCTGCCTCCACGTTCCTGCCCTGTTAGAGATCCTGTCCTGACGTCCTTCAACCTGTTCATGTTGTTTCATCCTAGCAATAGTAAGCCTAACTAAAACAGAAACCTTCATAGAAAAGCTTTTATAAACTTCATTCTCTTCAATGAAAACTTATCTCACATCTTGCTGTCATTAAAGGAATTGTTCCTAGAAGTTCAGCCACTTGAGTTAACCCACCAAGATCATGTTGTCTTCCTTTTCCCTCGGGACCATGGGCCTGGCTATGCCTCAGTGTCTAGCAGGCCCTGGCTTTGACCTTATCAAACCCTTTGTACTGACTGCATGAGACCTGGGCACCCTCCTCCCAATAAATTTTAATCACACCTCAATGTATTATTATTATTATTATTTCTCTCATACAATACATGCCAACCACAGTTTCCTTTCCCTCCACTCCTTCCAGCCCCACCTCCATCTCCACTCTCCCACAGATCCACTCCTCCTCCATTTCCCTTCAGAAAAAAGCAGACTTCCCAGGGATATCAACTCAATAAAGCATAACAAGTTACAATAAAACTAGGCACAAACCCTTACATCAAGGCAGAATGAAGTAACCCAGTAGGAGGGAAAAGGGTCCCAAGAGAAGGTGAAAGAGTCAAAGACACACCCACTCCCACTGTTGGGAGTCCCAAAAAAAAACACGTTAACAACCATAACATATATGAATTTATAATCTTTAAATTCAAAAGATAAGAAAGAGTATACATTTAGACTTTATACTGCAGTGTGGGCATTTATCTTAGTTACTGTTCTATTGCTGTGAAGAGACACCATGACCAAGGCAACTCATAAAAGAAAGCATTTAATTGGAGGCTTTCTTACACTTTTAGAGAGTTAGTCCACGGTCATCATGGTGGAAAGCAGATAAGCATGGCACTAGAGCAGTAGCTGAGAGTTTTACATCCTGATCTGCAGGTAGCAGGCAGACAGACAGACAGACAGACACTGACCTAGGCTTTTGAAACCTCAAAGCCCATCCCCAGTGACACACCTCCTAATACTTTCCAAGCAGTTCCACTAATTGGGGACTGCAAACATATGAACCTATGGGGGCCATTCTCATTCAAACCACAGTACCATTGGAAAGAGAGACACTCTTGAGTTTCTTCACAATGGCTGTATACATGCTCCTCATTACTCAAAGGATGCAATTTACAAGGCTTAAAAATTAAGTAGAGTTTAAAATTAAGTTTAAAAAATGAATTTATTTATTTCTAGTATAAGAATCTCCACTGGGTGGTGCTGACTCAAGCCTTAAATCCCAGAACTCGGGAGGCAGAGGCAAGCAGATCTAGGCCAACCTGATCTACAGTTGGAACCTAGGCCAGTTCCAGGACAGCCAGGGCTACATAGAGAATTCCTTTCTTGGGGAAAAAAAAAATCTCCTGCAACTAAATTGTCTGGTGGTTTTATGAGGGAATAGGAGCTGGCACAGGTGTGGTGAGTACAGTGGGTGTGTCAAGTAGGAGCAGGTAGGAGCAGGCTTCCCTCCTCCTTAGCCCCTCCTTCTTAGCCTCAGGCTTAGATAAGCAGTGAAAGCTGCCAAGATCTTCAAGGTCTTGAGTCAGAAAGATGCCAAGCAGCTCCACAGAACTGCTGCAGAATGAGGAAGGTGAGGTCTCGTGGAGGATGACTGTAGACGACCGAGAGCTAAAGAAGGTGGTGCCTCCCACTCCCACTGTCAAGCCCAGCACTGCTCCTTAGAAGAAACAATCCACTCAAACAAAGGGATCTTTTCCTGCTGCATTCGCCCATGCTGATGCTTTGTTTTGTTTTGTTTTGGTATCCCATAGCTGCTGAATTCCCATTGGCATGTTCTTAGAATGGCAAGTGGCGGGTCTTCAGAGATCCTACCCATCATCAAAACATTTGGTGGCATAGATGGCATCGTGCCAACCTCCGAGAGTTTCACAGAATTGGAAAAGATACCACCGAACCTCTGGTGCCATAAGGATGCAACTAGGAAAGCAAACAAAAACAAAAGGTTGAACTGAACTTATCTCCCAGCTCAATTCACTGAGACACAGCTCAGTCTACAGAGGGTGTTTCCTAAGCACGGTTCTATCCCTTCTATAAGTTCTGGGAGTACCCTGGGGAAGACTGAAGACTGAAAATGGAGGTCTCTTCAGTTTGGGCCAAAACCATAAAGAAGTCCATTTTTCACATTTTATCTTGACCTGAGCAAGCACCCAGAGCTGAGAGTGCCCTTTAAACATTCACAGAATTAATACTTGGGTCTATAGTCTTCTGTTATGTCTCCTGAAGGGAACTAGGCCACTGTGGTGGCATTTTTGGGAGCCCACCAATTATAATGCACAACTACTCTGGCCCAGCTGGCCTCAGATCCATAGCTCAGAAGAAATTATAAGACCAGGTAAGAGTGGGCCAGTCTTGGCATGAGCATGGGAACCAGCTATCGGCCGAGAGGAAAATGAGCCATCCCAGACCCTTACAAGATGCCTCATGATAAAACTTCAGGAACACACATTCAGTGGGGTTTTGAACTCAGGACTGGTTTCTGGGCTGGGGGTGTAGCTCAGGGGGTAGGATGCTTACCTAGAAAAGGCGTCTGGGAAGTTCATTCTTCATCCTCAAAGGCTAGATAGGGAATCATCCCAGACAAAATCTCTCCAAAGTGCTTGGAATTCCACAACACAGCATAGAGCCAGCCCACATCAGAAGAACACTGTCACGTGTTCGGATTTACCTGAAAGGGGCTTTCCCAGCCACCCAAGATGAAGTAAACTTGGCAAGATTTCTAGAAATGTTGATAATTTTTTCTGTTTATTCTTGCTGATTAAATGTCCTGTACATTTGTTTGAGGGGCAACAAAATGAATGCGGTCATCCCTGGAGAGACAAGAATCCAAAGCATACTACAGTGGAAGTGACATCTGAGGCAAAGGTTAATCTACTGAACCCAATAAGACCTTGATGAATGCAGTTGCTTTACTACCATAGCTCACACCGTGACCTGCCAACAGCAAGTTCCTGCCACTCACCAGAGCTGACGGTGCACACTGCTGACCAGATGCACAGCTGGGACACTGACTTAGAATCAGCCATGGTGCACCACAGAAATTGGCAAATCTACAAATCAGACTTCACCATCACTACCCGCTTATCCCTAACTCCAGAGCAGATCATTAAACATGCCTCAGTGTACCACTGCCGGGTCATTGTGGAACTACCAAGCCCAGGATGTGCTTGTAAAAAAAAAAAGTCACAAAACTCAAGTCACCTTTGAGCCCCCAACCGGGAACAAACCAGGCAGGGTAACAAACTGAATCAGAACTTGACGGAAGTTTGAAGTTGTGTCAATCCATCACTGAGGTCACCTTTTCTACTTGCTTTCCCAAAGAAGTCAAAGCGCAGGCTTTCTTTACTCTGACCTGGGTTTTCTTTGTTTTTCATGAAACAAAATTCTTATAGATGGAGAAGGGTCTGAACCATTCGAGGCATTCATTTAGCCAACCACCTCTCTGCCTCCCTGGACCGCAAAGCCCTAAGAAGTGCCCCAGTTTACAGAATGCACTCAGATGTGTGTAGCTGTAGATGGAAACAAAGAGGCACAAAGTGGGCAGGTGGCTTCCTGTGGGCCTAGTCTCCCTCCTCTGAGATAACTTTCTATGGCTCTTCTCTTCTCCAGCCTTCTAACTCAGAGCCTCCTCTCTCTAGATAGATACCTTTCGAGTTATCTCCATTGTGCATGTCCGGATCCCACTAAATCTGTTCTTCAAATATCACAGATGTCACCAGAGGATTTATTTTCTCCATCCTGAATATTCTTCCTTCCCAGCTAGGAAATGAAGATTGGTCACCTCAACTACTTGGCTCCTCTGGTCTCCTATATTCCCCTGTACCACAGGGCCTGCCAAACCTTAGTAATTATCAACTCAAGTAAAACAGAAGTTATACAAGAAAGGGAATAGCACCAGGTATGTGGCAAGGCAGAGAACAAAGTTACATAAGCATAATTATGCAAATACCTGAAATTATATTTAACCAGACTTTCATCACTGACAAACCACCATAGAAAAATCAACTTAAAGGAGGGAAGATCTATTCTGGTTCATGGTTTCAGAAGTTTTATGCTGTGTCAGCTAATTCCACTGTTTATAGATCTGTGGAAAGGCAAAGGTGTTGATGGAGCCAGCCTGCTCACCTCATGCAGCTTGGAACAGAAAAAGAGAACTTAAGAGGCCAGGAACAAGACATGGTCCTCAGAATGTGGCAACAAGGACCCACTTCCTACAATTAGGTTCCACCTCCTAAATGCCATGTCCTTCCAATCCTTCTCAAGTTATGAATCCACCTGTCAGTTAATTCACAGATCCAATCTCTTTCCCAAAGGCACCACCATTAAATGTTGCTGCAATGGGACCAAGCCTTCAATGCATGAGTATTCCAGACTCAAACTATGACATTTCATTACTGGCTCCCAAAGGTTCAAGGCCATTTGACAATGCAAAATTTGTTCAAAGGCTTCTAAGAATCCCAAAAGTCTTAATAATCCCAACATTGCTCAAAGTTCAAGTCCAACATCTTTTCTGAGATTCAAGACAAAAAAAAAAAAAACTATATACCCTATATACCGCCAACATACAATGGTGAGAGAGTTCTCATTCCAAAGGAAAAATAGGAGTAGCAAGAGGGATAGGACTAAAAGAAGACCAAATCCAACAGGGCAGACATTAAATCCTGTTGGATACATCCAAGTGAACTCTTTCCTGAATCCATTATCTCCATGGTTGGTATTTTGCGTGGCTGATAAAATGGCACTGTTTGGTAATGAGACAAACCTTTACCATCCATACTAAATCACTTTGATCTTTCAAGACCTGCCAAAAATAGCATCGCCATTACCCTATCTTTGAACAGTTTCTTTTTTTAGAATATGCTTTATTTTCAGAAGTTTAAAACCAGAAGTTTCTGTTGAAAGCAGGAAGTTTTGCTGGGTCTGTTAGTACATACCCATAATCCTAGCTCTCAGGAAGCTGTAGCAGGAGGATCATGAGTTCAAAGCCAACCTAGGGTATATAGCAAGACCTTTTCTCAAGAATAAAAGAAAGAGGAGGAGGAAGGAAAGGAGAGAGGAAGGGAGGGAGAAGAGAAGAAAGGGGTTTTAAATCAATAGAAAACACAATGCCACAACAAAAAAAATTCACAACTTTGCAGGCATTGATTGAACACTTCATACAGTCTAGGGGTCTTGATAGGGTTCACCAGTTAAAGAATTAAAAGTCAGGGAAATTTTTGGATGGGGAACAGCATGTGGCAGCAGAAAACTCTTAAATACCTTGGACAGCAGCAGACAAAATCAGCAGTAGAAAAGAAGTGTTTATTGGGAGTGAATAAACATGAACACACAGCAGACATACAGAAAAAAAAAAGAGCCTCTGCAAAGCAGATCAAGATCTGTGAGCCCCTGTAAAATTCAAAATCCAAGCAATATACTTCCAATATACTGTGGTGGGACAGGCACATAGTGGACATTCTCACCCCAAAAAGGAAAAACAGGAGTAGAAAGAAAGAAGAAGTCTCTTATGGGCTGGTGCTGTGGGATGTCTTTCTGTACGCTGTGAATATGTGTTGCTCTGACTGGTTGATAAGTAAAGCCATTTGGCCTATGGCAAGTCAGGTTATAGCTAGGTGGGAAATTGAAGAGAGAGACAGGAAGAAGAAAGGCAGAGAGGAAAAGGACGCCAGCTGCTGCCAGGAGAAGCAAGATGTAAAGTAAGTAAGCCACAAGCCACATGGCAAGGTATAGATTTATAGAAATGAGTTAATTTAAGATATAAGAGCTAGCTAGCAAGAAGCCTGCCATGGCCAGAGTTTGAAAATAATATAAGCCTCTATATGTTTATTTGGGTCTGAGCGACTGTGGGACTGAGCAGGACATAGAAAAACTTCCAACTATAGTCTGGGGGGGGTGGTTGAAAAGCCTCTGAAGAATTTTACTCCTTTAATTTAAGGCTGGCCAGTTTGAAGACAGATAAGATGGTTGCTTGGCTGCAACTGTAGCATGTCCTGACCCAGCCTTGAACTTGTTGAGCCAGTTCATCAGCAGGGATTGGTGGAAAACAGAGGCCTAGAAGGCCTTTCTTTTAAGCTGCCAGGCTTTTGTCCCAAGTCAAGAAGATGAGGAAGAAACTAACCATCTTGGAAATTCACCCCTTTATAACCTAGCCATGGGCCCTCTCCTTATCTGTCTGCCTACAAGGAGTCCATCTAACTCCTAATCTCTTCACACTCACATAAACCACCAGAGCTTCTGGGCTAGCTTGTGTGATGGCAAGACAGTGCAGGGGCTCCTCCAGCTTGTATTTTTGCTGAGGTCATTTCAGGTTTAACAAGAATTTGATCTCCTTGATGGAGAATCCCCAGGGAAAATGACCCAACCCCATTCTAGGACCCAAGACCAAGATGTCCCAAATAACTTTTCTTATCTTCTGTTGAGTTGCTTGCTTGTGCAAACCTCCCCCTGCAGCTGCTGAGCAAGATACCAGGATGTGGTTTTTACCTTTAAATGCCCCTCGGTGTAAATGCTGGAAGCCACACTTGGGTCCCCAAATACCTGTGTAGTGCCAGAGCGCTGGAATAAAGACTTTCAATTGGCTATAAACTGTGTCTGAGTGATCATCTCTGGTGGGCTCCCTGCAGTTCCTGTACCTGGCAATGCCTCCACTGCCTACCCCACCTCATTCCCAGCACTGTCTGCTACCTTCACTCCTTCCCTGGAGTTCCAGGGCACACAAGGTCCCTTGTTAAGCAGCTTCCCCTCAGTGATCTCCTGTACCACCCACTAGTCCCCCACCAACTCCTATCACTAGCCAAGAACCAGCAAGTAGAGCCCCCCCCCCCCCCTGTGCTAACTCTTGCCTGGGACACAGAGGAAGGTGCTTAAGGCTCTGAGCTGGCTTTGTTGGTTGTTGTGTTTTTGTTTGTTTCCTTGTTTTTTGAGTCCCCAGACCATATCAGAGCTTTCAAAATCATGCCACAGAGCACATGCTACAAATGCTCCATCAACACTCTCCCACTGAGGGACAGCTGTGAAAGGTCTCAGAAGTGGGATTCAAGAGGATAGTGAGACAGACTGTTGGGGGTATGGAGTTTGTTAGAAGCATCATTTGCCATGGACAGACTGACAGAAACAGAATGGTAGGGATCTGAGGAGAGTTCAGGGACAGACAAGTGTGGCAGATCTCTTCTTCTTGGAAGTAGAATCGGGCCCAGGAGGCAGAAGTGGGGTCCCTTCCTCAGGTCTCTGAGGAAGAAGAGGCATTCACAGCATGAGACGGTACCCAGGTTCTCTGATTTCCCAATAGGCATCAGGGGAGGAGAATGGGGAGCAGGGTTTGCTGCCATCTGTGGTCTTTGGATGTCCTGGAGCCTAGAGATTTCCCCCAGGTGAGAAACCTGGGCGCCTGGGAGTCTGTCATCTAGAAAGTCACAGACAGTGCTCTCCATAGGGTACCTGTCAGTATCTGTAGGTGGGGACGGGCTGCTGCAGGTATTGTGGCTTGTGCTGCCGTCCAATCTGGATTCTAACACAGCAAACTGATCTTTCTGGAAATTTTCTTGACTTCTGCCCCCAGAAACCTAGGGCCGCTCTCTAAGTCCCTGTGTATCCCACACTACTTGTTTGTGCACAGGCCAGTCCTCCTGCCCATTCATGCTCAAGCAGCAAGTACCCCTCCCCAGCACTGGGCAGGGCTCTGGGACCAGCTCAAGGCCCCAAGCCTGTGGGTGTGGTACCAGTCCAGCCCACTCTTGCACAGTCACCCTCTCTTCAGTGGGAGGTCCCTACTAGAAGAAAGCCTGCCTGAGTCAGGAGAACCTGGAGGGAAGTAGTTTCACCATCATCCCAGCAAGGCTGTCTGATGCTCATTTGTCCTCTGGAGTCAGCCTGTATCTATCTATCCAAGCAAAGTCAGGATCCCGGCACGCAGTCATGATGAGGATAGGCTTCCAGAGGGTGGCAAGACTTGTCCACCACAAAGCTCTCCCGAGAACCCCCCATCTCCTGCCCGGACTCCACCAGGCCTCAGCATTCGGATCCTCCACAGACTCCCTGGTAAGTTCCCAAAGAGTCAGATGAGCTCCCTTCCTCTCTAAGGGTCTGGGGTTCGAGCACCCTAAATCCTCTTTTCCTGCCTTATTTCTGGGCTGATACGGAGCTGTTTGGTTTGGCAAAGGGGAAATGCTTTGGGGTACTTATTAAGCCATATCCCAAACGAAATCTAGTAGGACAAATCCTGGTCCAAATCCTGTGTGGCCACCGGCAAATCTCTTATAGTGTTCACACTGCAACAGCTAAGTAAGGTATCCCCAGACAAAAGCCCATCTGTGGGTTTGGCAATCAGATGCTTATTACCCACAGAAGTGACTAATGACTGACATGTGGCAGATGACCACGTTGCCCCTGACCCTGATACACTTCTTTGGGGCCTGAACGCATTTCAAAGGAGCTACCAGACAAGCCCATAGGCCACTAGCTCCTGTAGTGAGGGGTTAATAAACATCTCTCACCAATTGCAGGCTTACCCCTCAGTGAAACAGTGTCTGTCTGTCTCTCTCCCAAGTGCAATAAATTAATCATAGTTCCCCAGTTTCCCCATCTGTTCAATGGGACTAATAGTAACCGTCCTCCATTTCAAGGAACTACTCACAGTAACAATGTTGCACCTCTGCACAGTGAGGCTGGAATGGCTAGTCCCCATCCCATCCCATCCCCAACGTCCCCACTTCTTTGCTGTTTAACACCCCTAGGCCACTCATACTCAGGAGTCTCCAAACCCCTTACGAGGAAGATGGGCTCTTTCTTTAGGTAACACTCCAGCAGACAGGATTGAAAAGCCCCAAACCCAGAAACAGACTAAATGATGGTCCCACAGCCCAAGAACGATCCCCACCTTCCAAGATGTCATCATGCCATCCTGATTTTTCTTGCTTAGGTTGCAAGATTCTGTCCAGAGAACACAGATTTAAAGGATTATGCCCTTCCCAACGCCAGCTGGAGTCCAGATATGCTGAGCCTGTACCAAGAATTTCTGGAGAAAACCAAGTCAGACAGGTGGATTAAACTACCCTCCTTCAAGTCCAACAGAGAACATATCCGGGGGCTTAAGCTCCCATCTGGGCTGGTAGCTGCCTCAGGTAAGACCAGGTCTGAAAGTGTCCAGAACACACACACACACCTTCACCCACCCACACACCTCCATCATTACCCCACACACACCTCTGCCCATCCCCCCCACACACACACTCCCACCCACACATACACACCTATACACACAACTCCACCCATACATGCATACCTACACACACACACACACACACACACACACACACACCTCCGTACACACACTCCTCTGCTCACATACACACACCTACACACACATATATACACACACTCCTCTACCCACAGTGGGGGACCCTGCCTGAAACGCTCGGTCAGTTCAGCCTGCCACCTTTCTCTGGTTTGAAAACATTCAGGAAGGCTAGTCATGGCACACAAATTCCAGCACTCAGAAGGCAGAGGCAGGTGAATGGGAGGTGAATTCGAAGCCAGCCTGGTCTGCAAAGCCACCCAGGACTACATAGGAAGAACTTTTCTCCAAAGGGAAGAGGGTAAATATTATCAAAATAAATTGTGTGAAATTCCCCAAGAATTAGTACAATAAAAAATGTTGAGACATTCAGGAAGGAACTTCGGGAGCCCCACAGACTGGAGGCTCTTGCTGCCGTCTCCCCCTCCCTCTCCTGCAGAGCAGCTGCGGATGGGAAGCGTGTCTACACAGGTTTGTCAGCCTGGCTCCTTTACTGCTCTCTGAAGGGGAGCACACCCAAGTGGCTCCTTTGCTCCCAGCTGCAGCCCAGCTGGAGGGCTGCCAGTACAGGACCCTGCTCTTTCTGGTTTCTCACCAATGGCTCTTCCCTCTGCTAAGCTTTGTCCCAGCCCTGCCTTCCCAGCCTTGTGACAACCTTTGGGCATCCCTTACCTCCTGCAGGCCTCAGCATGACACCTCTCCTTGGCTAGGTGAGATGGCACTCAGAGACACACAGCGGATTTGATTGACAGAGCTGCCACCTTTACCCTGCCCCACTCTTTGTCTCTGTCTGTCTGTCAGTCTGTCTGTGCTTTCTTTGTTTTTTTCATACATGTGGTTGCTCCTCAGCGAGGAATGGACGACATAACTAGTAGGTGACCTTTGAACTCATGGTACAGGCCAAGCAGAGGCACCAGGCCAGGCACAGTGGTGCATACCCTTAGTCCCAGCAGAGGCAGGTGGATCGTGTAAGTTTGAAGCCAGCCTGGTCTACAGGGTGAGTTCCAAGTCTAGAGCTACACAGAGAAAATCTGTCTTGAGAAAAAACATTTTTCGTTATTTCAGACTGAGGAGACAGCTCAGTTGGTAGAATGCTTGCCTAGTCATGCACTTTATGAGTGTTTGTTCCCCAGGGCACAGGCTCTCAGAAGACAAGGGACAAGGAGCATGTTTTGTTCCCTCCTCCCCTGTAAAAGGCTCCCTAACAACAGAGCTGGGCTGTCTGGTCCTCCCACCTTGCCCCTGTTAAGCTCATGATGCTGTGCCCTGACAAGTCCCCATACCCTGAGGTATCTCTGCTTCAAAACTGCCCTCTCTCCCCAGACAAACAGGACTGGCGCATCTTTACCAGATGCATCCAACTGGAAGGACAAGGCTATGAATATGTCATCTTTTTCCACCCATCTGAGAAGAAGTCAGTCTGTCTTTTCCAGCCAGGCCCCTACCTGGAGGGGGCACCAGGGTAAGGCCTCAGACAGGCCAGGGTAGATTCCTCACAGGCTTGGCTCAGCAGGGTGGGTCCAGCACCCACTAGGCCTGGAGTCTCTAAAGGCCTAAAATGGGGTGCAAGGAACTAGGTTTCATCTTCTCAGTGCCAGGCCTGTGAGAACAATCTGAGTTAGCTTCTTCTCCAGGCTCCACTGTGCATGTATGAAGAACCCCCTTATTGAAGCCTCAGAATGTTCCATAAATAAAAGTCCTAAGAGGTCAAGGATTCCTTCCCTTCTGAAAAAGAAATCCCCAAGGAGACAGTGTGGAGAGAAGTGCAGCTGCATTTCATTCAGGGGTGTGTGGAAGCTATAAAACAAGGCAGAGCAGATGACCCAACACTGAGGCCAGTCAGTGGACGGAGAGTACAGAGAAGAGATAGTATCCACTGAGTCCCAGGTAATGCAAGTGGGAAGGAATTGCCATTGGCTAAGAACTGCTCTGCAGAATCAGCATTTTGCCAATGAATCCTTTGTCAGGCCTGGGAACACAGAGAGGCAAGGGCAGGTCTAGGCACCAAGTGCCCGGAAGTGTGCATGAGATTGGGGAACTTAATCAATGAGATAGTAGTTCTTTTTATTCACAATACCTGGGGGGGCGGGGGGGGGGGTCCGCGGGAATGAAGGCTCAGAATGGGTCAGCAAGTTGTTCAAGAACGCATAGGTAGTGAGTGGCAGAACCAGGAATCCAGCCAGCTGGTGTGATGCCACCAGAGCAGGAGGGGAGGGAGGGCCTGAGCATCCCACTGCAGCCTTGGCAAAACAGCAAGAACAGCTGGCCTGGCTCCACAAGGAAGTGCACTGGTCCTCTCCAGTGCAGAGCCCAGATCTGTTTTATGTCATTTGCATATTCTCCCCTAGATTAACCAACGGTGACAACGCCTTGTCGTGAAGCACGGTTTGCATAAATGACAATGAGGTTTGCCATACTTGATATACTCAAAGGTCTGCGCTGTCACACTGAAGTGGGCTCTGACGTTTTCTGGGCAGTACTGCTCAGAAGCCTACCTTGCGGGACCCTTTAATAAGTCATAAGTTGATTAACCTGCCTTGAAACTGTGGGTCCAGCAACGGCTGAGGGACTGGTAGGGTGAGAGATGGCCCAAGCTTATGTGCTTCAAAGACTAAATCAAGCTAAACGTGGTAGTTCACGCCTTACAATCTCAGAACTCAGGAGGCTGAGGCAGGACTGCCATGAGTTCGAGTCTAGCCTGGGCTTCAGAGTGAGATCATGTCTCAAAAAGCAAAACTGCAAGAGACTAAGTCCAAAAGCTCAGGGTTTTTTTCCACTCTTTTGAATGTATGCAGCCTTCTAAAATGTGGCAACTGCAGCCAGCAATTAGGTGATGAATCAGAAAATGGTCTCTTAATTTTGTGAGAAAAAAAATTCCCTTGGTGCAATAAAATGGTTGTATCAGTGGCTAACACATTTTGCTGAAGCAAAACGGAGGGAAGTTCAGTTACTTTTGACCTAATGAAGCCCACAGGACGTATCTCTGTGTGCCTTTCCTGTTTGGCTGCCTGAGATGGAGGATCCACGTTTGGGGGACTCAGAAGAAAGAGAAAAGCTTGGGAGGTTTGGTACCTCCCAAGGTACTGAGAAGCAGTCCAGGGAGGGGGTCTATCTAGCAGTCCTAGCCCTAGTCTTCCTTCCCATCTTGATCTCCAGGTTTGCCCACGGAGGGTCACTGGCGGCCATGATGGATGAGACATTTTCGAAAACTGCCTATCTGGCCGGAGAAGGACTATTCACACTAAGTCTCAACATCAGGTTTAAAAAGTAAGTGTGAATCCTCGGGCGGGCAGGGGCTGATGACAGGACTCTGTTTTATCGTGGGATTGTGTAAGCTCTGCAAGGCTCCTTTCCTAACCAAGCGTTTCTCTAGTCCTGGGTCAGAAATCAACCTCTGCCATTCAACACCAGGAACCAACAAACAGTCCCTGAACCTAGGGCTGCTTGTGAGTCCTGGAGGCCGGGTGAGGTGAGAAAAGGAGAGAGGCCAAAGTGGGGAGCCAGTGCGGAAATGAACTCAATTGCCTCCTCTTCCAGCCTGATCCCCGTGGGCTCTCTGGCTGTCCTGGACATTCAAGTAGAAAAGATTGAGGACCAGAAGCTATACATGTCCTGCATCGCCCAGAGCAGAGACAAGCAGACTGTCTATGCCAAGTCCTCTGGTAAAGACATCCTCATCCGCAGGCTGGACCAGCCACAACCCAACCCACATCAAAGGGGAGGGAAGAGCAGCTAATGATGTAGTCCCAAGCTGGGGTCTAGCCCTTTTAGGAGTGGGATGGGGTCCCTGCTAGAGACATGGATGAAGAGAACTTTTGAGAACAAAATTAAAATGTTTTCCTAAGTGAGGATTATGAAAACCGCACCACAGGACAGTTTCAGGTGATGGGAAGTCTGAAACAAATGGTCCATGGCCTCACCCCACTCCCGCTCTCCTGGTCCTGACTCTCAGCACTCAGCTCACTTTTTTCTTGCAGGTGTTTTCCTTCAGCTGCAGCTGGAAGAAGAGCCATCCCAGCAGCAATGACTATGCCTTCAGCAGAGTTGACAGTAATGCCTTCATCTACCTGGGACTATCACCTAACAGATAAGGGTCCCCGGGACTCAGGTGGCAGATGAGGGAGAAGGCACTTTTACCACCCCATCATAAGCCCAAAAACCTTCTGTAATTGGAATCAAAATTGTCCACGGGTCAGAGATGGCTCAGCAGTTAAGAACATTGGCTGTTCTTTGATTCCCAGTACCAACATAATGACTCACAACCATCTGTAACTCCTGTCCCAGGGGATCGTCTGGCCTCCATGAAGTACCAGTCATGCATGCGGTACCTTACATGCAGACCAAGCACCCATACACATAAAATAAATTAATTTTTAAAAGTTTTTTAGTTAAGTTGTTTTTTTAATCTTCCAGTGCCCACTTCCCACCAGCACCAACAGGGGACACAGAGCTGCTGCCAAGCGCCAGGCACTAAAGGAGGTGTCTGGTCCACTGTAATGCAAGTCAGGGTCACCGGCCTGGAGATGTAGCACATATCACCATATCAAGATTATCCCACCCTTCCCTGGTTCCCGTCAGAAGAGCAGAGTATGCTGAAAAAAGAGCCAAGCCCATTTAACTCTATGAACTCAAGAAGAAAATCTAGAGGAAGCTTTGCCTAAACTGAATGAAACTCAAAAGTTAAGCAGTGTGGTGACACATGGCTATAATCCCTGCACGAGGAAGGGTGAAATGGGGTGGGGGGATCCTGAGTTCCCGGCCATCTTATGCTGTGTAGTGAGGTCTTGTCTTAAAACAACAGGGCTGGGGAGGTGGCCCAGTGGTAAGGTGCTTGTATGGGTACCTGGGTTTAGATCCTCAGAACCCATGGGGGAAATGAGAGTGGCAACAAGGACCTCCACCCCAGCCGGAGGAGGGTGAAGATGGGCATCTCCTGGGACTTGTGGGCCAGCCAGTCTAGCCTAAATAGCAAACTCCAGATTTAGTCGGAGACTCTGTCTCAAAACCAAAGTAGACAGTGATAGAAGACACACATACCCCAGTGTTGAACCCCAGCCTCCACACATACACACTTGGACCTACACACTCACACGCATGTGTAGTCAGAAGGTTACTCCAGTCCTGCCCGGCCCTGAGGTCCTGCAGCTGCTTATAAAATAATCACTAGGAGGCTTAATATTATTTACAAACTGTATGGTCTATGGCAGGCCTCTTGCTAGCTAGTTCTTATATCTTAAATTAACCCACTTCTATTAATCTATGTTTTGCCACGTGTTCCGTGGCTTACCAGTCTGCTGGCATATTTTTCCTTGGGCAGCAGGCTGGCATCTCACCCCAGACTCTGCCTTTCTCTTTCCTGTCTCTCTCCCTGGGTTTCCCACCTGCCTCTAAGCTGCCTTGCCATAGGCCAAAGCAGCTTATTTATTAACCAATGGGAACAACATATATTCACAGCACAAGAAAGACAGCCCCCAGCAATTGGTGGGCTGTGAACACAGCCCAGTGGTTCAATGCTTGCCCAACATGCATAAGACCTGGGTTCCAGGACCAGCACTGCAAGGAAAAGTTAAGTGGGACCAACTGGTAGGAGGGAAGGTGAGGTCTTCCAAGCAGAGGGAACTCTGAGCAGAGGCACAGTGTATGAAAGAGCACAGGGGATTTCAAGAACCCCAAAGGACAGGAGACTGGGAGACTGCAGTAGGGCCAGTGCAGACCACGAAGGATTCAGAGTCCTCACCCTGGAGACTGAACTTTGCCTTGTAGGCAAGAGGAGCCTTAAAGGGGCTGGTGGTGGAGGGGTGGCATAACGTTCTGTTTTTTATAAAGATGACTCTGGGGGCAGGAAAGACTCGAGAAGACCAAAGGCAGAGCACTGGGTAGGAGACCCCCTCCAAGGCTCTGAACTGAAGACAGTAGGGGCTGCACAAGGCAGACCCACAGATATGAGAGCTTTGGGGAATAGAAGAAGTTCAGGACGTACACCAGTTGTATAGAACGCATCTGTGAAGGGGTGCTGTCTGGCTTGGGGGTCCCAGGCAGCATTCCTGGAAAGGAGAAGAGAGACATGAACAGAGGTGGAGCGTACACTCTGCGTTGGGTGTGAGGTGCTCAGAGAACTCCCATCCTGTAGGAAATAGCAGCAAGAGCCTGGGTACTGGGGGGGGGGGACCCCCGGAAGTGGCTAATGTAGAGTGAAAGCACAGAGGAGTGGCCGCGGAGTGGGGGGGGGGGTGGAAGAACAGAGAGGGTCAAAGGTGGCCCTGCGCCCACACTGAAGCTTAAAGTCTGGTGGGAGACCAAGGACCTGCTGAAGAGGCTGAGAAGAGCAGGCAGGAAGAGGGAGACTAGAAATCATAGGTCAGGGTGTGGCACTAAGGGAGGAGGCAGTAGCAGATGGACAAATGATGGAGAATGGGGGAAGGAATGTATTTTTCATTTCCGGGAATTTTGTTGTCCTTACTGTTCTTTAAGGAAAGAAATGTGACTGTGTCTATAAACTGGTTCAGAATTGGTCTTTGAAATGGATCAAGAACGCAGAGACAGGAGTCACAGGACAGCATCAGATTGACTCTGAGACCAAAAGTCAGGAAACGGGGACACAGAGCAGCGAAGAGATTGAGGGAATGTACACCAGAGCACCTCAGCTTCATCTGTGATACTGGAGGATGGCCTTGGGTGGGAAAGAAGCCTGGTGGGAGGAGGATCTGGAAAGCCTCTGTGACATCAGGAAACCAAGCAGATCAAGTGCATGTACGACCATGTCACGCTGAGCACCCCACTGCTAGCGGGAGATGATATCTGGAGTGGCCTGAGCCTCAGCGAGAGGAAGGTGGGGGAGCCAGTCAGCACAGCCCAAGGGTGGTGACATGAGCGATGGTAAAGGCAGACAGAAGACAACGTGCCTGTGCACATATCTGAAGAGAAACGCTCGCTAGGGAGAAGGGCGGTACAGAGGAGGCAGTGGGCACTCGGGAGAAGCCTGTGTCTCCTCAGAACCCGGGGGAGAAAGGGGTTTCTCCAGGGCAGGCTACAAGGCAAAAGAGATCCTCTCTTGGGTCAATCGTTATTGCATTACAACCAGTGGGCAGAGAAAATGTATGGGGAAAAGCCAAAATTAAAAAAGCTTCAAAAGGCCATATCACAAAGAATTTTCTTATGAAATGCTTTAAAATCTCTGTAATTTCAGCCATATCTTCAACACCATGTGTTTCTCACTGTAGACAGTGGTGTCCAAGAGTCAGTTATTGTTGGCTGATGAAAGTTCTTCCATAGTCAACACAGGACTGCCAAAGTCATACTGGGTGTTGGCTTCCAGTGGCCAGATACAAGTGAGAGAATCCAATAGCGGGGACTTGGGGGTCTGGCCTCAAAGTTATTCAAGTGCTCCCCAAACCGAAAGGCAGTTTGGAAAATATGATCTAACTTACACTAAAGAAAAGAGAGAAGGCAGGCATCGTGGCACACGACTTTAAATCCAGCCCTTGGGAGTCACAGGCAGGAAGACCTCCTAGTTCTAAGTAGCCTGGTCTACAGAGTGAGTTTCAAGACAGCCAGGACTGCACAGAGAAACCCTGTCTCAAAAACACCAAAAGAAGAACGAAAAGAGGAGGAGGAGGAAGAAGAGAAGGGGGGAGAGGGGAAATGGGGCAACTCGCTCTTGAGAAGTCTGCATCCATATCTTATGGGTGTGTGCTGCCCTTCTAAGCAATTTTCCCTCTTCCTTGAGATCCATACCCAAATCTGTGTCAAAACCTTTTGTCAAAAAAAAAAAAAAAAACCCTCCAATTTTGTTTTCTTTCTTTTTTTTTTTTGTGGTTTTTCGAGACAGGGTTTCTCTGTGTAGCTTTGCACCTTTCCTGGAACTCACTTGGTAGCCCAGGCTGGCCTCGAACTCACAGAGATCCGCCTGCCTCTGCCTCCCAAGTGCTGGGATTAAAGGCGTGCGCCACCAACGCCCGGCCAATTTTGTTTTCTTTAAAAAGATAAAGAGAGCTAGAAAGATGCCTTGATGGTTAGGAGCACTGGTTGTTCTTTCCAGAGGACCCAAGTTCAATTCCCAGCACCCACAATGGCAGCTCATAACTGCATGTAACTCCAGTTCCAGGAGATCTGACGCACTCTTCTGACCTTCATGAGCACCAGTCATTATTATTATTCCATGCAGGCAAAACACCCATACACATAAAATAAAATAAAATAAAATAAAATAAAATAAAATAAAATAAAATAAAATAAAATAAAAATTTAAAAGATAAAGCAATGGAGGGAGGAAAGAGAAGAGGAAATGATGTTGCTGTGTTTTAATTTGAAAAAGAAAAGAGAAAGAGAAAAGGATTTCATGAGTACACTGACAGCAGCAGCCCCTGCCTCTGTTTGAGAGGAATCTGTAGGAAGGTCTAGGCTCAAGATCTCACACTAGCAAGGAAAGATTTGGTTTCAAACCTGAACTGGGCTTCCAGGATCTGGGGCTTGGACTGGGAACTTAGGAGATCAGAGAGACTGAAACCCTCTGCGGGTGCAGTATGGAGTTATGCAGTCTGAGCAACAGTGGTGAGGAAGATGGATCTTTCCAGTAACTAGACCACCTTCTTCTAAGCAGTCAGTCTCAAATGATGGTCAAAGGATAGGAAGACATGGATTTGAAGGGCCTTGACCAATGCCTCCCCACAGCTGGAGACGGATAGTTTGTGACAGCCAGCACAGTTGTCCCCCTCTACCCCCGCCCCCCACTTCTATCAAAACCTCTTCTCTTTTGTGCTTTCACCACTGCCCTTAACATTCTGTTAGAGACTCCGAGTCTAAATATATTGAAAAACAGGTTTTCCTCGTTTCATGATCAAGGTGAGTCTATTATTCACCCAAACACTCCCAGAAGAAGAGGGGGAATATAGTTCACCTCTCTTAAGCAGTTAAAAATAAATGGGGGTAGAGAGAGGCAGTTGTGTTTGAGTTCCATGTCACACAGGTTGGTCGCATCCTAGCACTTGGTTATACTGTGGAAATCTACAGAGTTTGGAGCCTCTCAGGGACAGCTCCACGGACAGGCACAGCCTGGCAAGGCCAGCTGGCAAACAGGGCTCCAAAGGGACAGGATGCTTCTTTCGTGTCTAGTGCTTTGACCAATGGAGGCCTCTCAGGGGCAAGTCTGAGAGCCATCTGGTGAAACAATGGGAAATGCTGCCTCTTCTTTTGCAAACCTATTCCCTCCTATAGTGTACACCCAGGACACAGCTACCACAGAAGGAGAACGGTGTGGTGGCTGGAATAAAAAACGGCTCCCATAGGCTCATATATTTGAATGCTTAGGCATTAGGAAGTAACACTATTTGAGAAGGATTAGGAGGTGTGGCCTTGTTGGAGTGGGTGTAGTCTTCTTACAGGAAGTGTGTCACTGGGAGTGGGATTTGAGGTTTCAAAAGCCCAAGCCAGGCCCAGTTCTCTCTCTTGGTCTGTGGATCAGGATGTAGGTCTTAGCTACTGTTCTGGTGCTATTCATGCCACCATGATGATAATGAACTAAACCTCTGAAACTGTGAGCAAGCCCCTAATTATATACTTTCTTTTATAAAAGTTGCCTTGGTCATGATGTCTCTTCACAGCAATAGAACAATGACTAAGACAACCATCCAGGCAAAAGTGACAATTTATTCTCCTTGAAGCAAAGGGTATGTGTTTTCCAGATGCCTGAATCAGGAACAAAAAGAAACCAAAAAGTTAGTAGCCATTTGTCCTAGTTAGGGTGTCTATTGCTGTGAAGAGACACCATGACCATGGTAACTCTTACAAAGAAAAAAGTTAGTAGCCATTTGTCTTAGTTAGAGTGTCTATTGCTGTGAAGAGACACCTTGACCATGGCAACTCTTATAAAGGAAAACATTTAATTGGGTGGCTTACAGTTCAGAGGTTGAGTCCAATATCATCATAGTGGGACATGGTGGGACATGGCAGGACATGCATGCAGACATGGTGCTGGAGAAGCAACTGAGAGTTCTACATCTTATGCAGACAACAGGAAGTGAACTGTCTCACTAGGCATGGCTTGAGCATATATGAGACCTCAAAGCCCACCTCCACAGTGACCTCCACTTCCTCCAACAAGACCATACCTACTCCAACAAGGTCACACCTCCTAACAGTGTCACTAGTTTTGGGGGCCATTTTCTTTCAGACCATCACACCACTGCACACAAGATCTAGCCATCCAAGAAAGTACCTCATACCAGCTTCTAAATAAAGAGCTTCATACCAGCTTCTAAGTAAAGAGCCTTCCAGGAATTGAGACTGCTAAACTAGGCCAATAATTAAAGGTCCTGGGTGATAAGCCAAACTGTAAGACATAATTTTATCACCAGTGAGCATTCACAGCCAATTCATGCTGCCTGAGGACACCACACAAGCCCTCAAGACATGGAGCAATACCCAAAAGCAGTTTTCTTGTTTTCTTACAGGGAATCTTGTAGTACTTGCCTGCTGACCTAGAAACAAAGACCTGCCCGGCTCTGCATCTCTCATTTGGCTTGGACCCAGGAAAGCACTCTGCACAGGCTCACTCCTCTGAGTGTTCTACAGTGGCACCAGCAAGAGCAAGAAAACCAGGACACCTGAGAAGTCTCTATTGTTTGAATATGCCTTGTCTCCTCTAAAACTCATGTTGAAATTTGATTGCCATTAGATGGGTGCTGGGAAGTGATGTCTTTAAGAGATAATTAGGCCATTAATTAGGAGAGTTATCTTTTCTCACTACATTGCATCATTACAGTATGTGTGTGTGTGTGTGTGTGAGTGTGTGTGTGTGTGAGTGTGTGTGAGTGTGTGTGTGAGTGTGTATACATATGTACAATCTACAGGAGTCAGTTCTCTTTCTTTCTACCATGTGGGTCCCAGGTGAAGGAAATTCCCCAAACCAGGACTATAAAACAGGCCCAAGGCTCCAAGAAAATTGCCACCCATGGAATTTTGGAAAATAACCAATGGCCCTGGAACCAGAAGGTTGCAAAAACAGGCAATTCTGACTTCTCTCTCTCTCTCTCTCTCTCTCTCTCTCTCTCTCTCTCTCTCTCT